>JAWWEN010000020.1:3109508-3157543 GCA_035582955.1 Sycophila texana
AATCTGATCAGCGCAAATAGTCCATGGTTACCGTCAAAACAACGGTAATTTTTGATATAAATTTCTCTCCGTGTATTAATAAAGAAAAGTTCATTTGCAATGATAAATACATTTTCTTACTCGATACAAAACGAAACCAGACGACGAGGCCATGACAAGGCCTTAAATATAAAAAAAAAATGTTAGATAAGATACAAGACCATCAAAAATGTACGTCTCGTCTTCAGGTCTCGTGCATAGCAGCCCTATCCACGAGACACGTGTCCAGACAACAGTGTCGCAAGCCTCGCGCCATAAAAAAGAAAAAGAAACTCAGTCTAGCGATGGGAAAATGACGAAAATTCCGCCAGTGTGTCGGCGACCTTTAAAACCCGCCGCTCAGTTCCGACTCAGACGGCCGATTTCATCATGCGCCTCGCGTGCTGGAGCGTCTTCCGAAAGTCAAGGCCCCTCTGCCCCCCTTTGGAAACTCCCGACGAACTAATTAAGATACTCCTCGTCTCCGATGCCGACGGCGTCTACGTCGCCAGCAGTCGGTTCTCCTGCAGACGCCGGTCGGCCGATATCGTCTGTCATCCACAAGTTTGACGAGGAAGTATAGAAAAGCGCGCGAATATATATGTATAAATCGGCGCGCGGTGCCAAGGCGTCGAGGCCCCGATTGTCTTGGAGACTTTTCTAATGCCTCCGGGTCCGCGCATATGAATTATTTATTTATTCAAAGCGCCGACTCTCGGATTTCCACGAAATCCCATTCGAATTCACGGGCGACATACTACGGCCAATTTGCGGTCGCGCGATATTGGCCTACGCGGAGAGGGAGAGAGAGTCCGCTCGGGTATCCCTCCGCGGCGGGGCCGCCTTTTTCACAGGCGGAATTCTTAACATTGATTGAATAACTACGGGCTACCGTCATTCATCATTTCGTATTGTAAGCGTATACGCGTCCGTGCGAACGAATCAAACGATCGACCGCGGTCTACGTTTTTTTCTCTCTCTTTTTCTCTACTCCGCTCGATCGCGTAACCTCGATTCTGACGGCCGATATTGCTTGGCTCCTTCGTCTCTTCTTTTCCTCTCTCTCTCTCTTTCTTTTTGTCATTGTCAAATTCTTTGCGATTAAATTACTTCTCTATACGCTCACATAACTGCATTTTTCTCTTTTTTTCTTTGTAATTCGTAATTAAATTATAAATCACTATCCTACTAATTTATTTGCGTTTATTCTTATAAAATTGTATGAACTCTGTGTATTTTTAATATTTGGAGCCAGATAGGGCCATACCCCAATTCAAGGTTCTATTGATCAAATTTATTAATTTATCTATCTCACTATTTTTACCTGGTGTCGTGTAGCTATCTTAGTGCGGGGTGAGAATGTCCTTTTGTATCATCACAGTCAGTACTGTCTTTTTCTACTTGAGTATATCTGCTACTTTTTATTTTATGTATTTTTAGTCTGTGTGGCATGGCACGACTGCTATGACTTGACCGGTAGCTTAAACTGTGATTTTATTCCTATTTTTATTCCTATAGTGTTTTATAACGAGGAGTATTTTATAATGCACTCAGTTACTGAAAAAAAGCTGTGATCGGTATTAGTATAATATACTTGTTTAATCGGTTATATAGATGGATCCTTGAACATAAATAATTATTTTAAGGAAATGACGTATATTTATTAAAAATTTATTTTTAAATTATTTATTAAATTATGTTTATTATTTGTGTATTCACACAATCATTTTTGCAAATTGACAGGATAAAATCCATACCTATACCTATCCATTTATCTTCTTCTCATTTTTTTTCTATTCGATCCATTGTGCGCAGACCAAGTGGGAAATGGAGATCAGTGCTGCGCAGTTATTGTTTGAAAATTTTACTGCCTCTCGTGCAATTTTTGATAGAGTAATAAATTTTTTTGTCAGTCGATTCTTTATTTTAATGAAAGTTCTGGGAAAAATTTTCTTTTTCAATTTATCGGAGGTGACGAGAACATTCTTGACGTTTCATAACTTTATCTAACACTGGCTTTCTTTTTAGACTATTTTACTTTTTTTGCTAAAGTATTTGTACTTACTTCGCAATCTATCGTAAATTTCAGAGAAAATAGCTCTTTGAATTTCAATAACTCTTTTGAAATTTCGTTTAAAAAAAATTAGAAAGAATTAAAGTGGTATCTCCAATTAGCTTTTTCTTTTTAATATTTTTAAGAAAAAATGAAACGGTCAAATATCAACAATTTTCTGTAATTTATATCATACAAAGTTAATACATCAAAGCATCGATTTAACCATGATAGATATACCGATATTGCTAATAATTTGGACATTTAAACTTAGAGTCGATTCAACGTTACGACGACTATCTGTTCATGTTTCAGTATAGTGCGTGGTTTGATCAATACACTTCCTTATTTAACCTATTTTTATCAAAAAATATAACTTATAATCATCACTCTTATCTCTCTTCAGGAAAATTGCTTAAATTGTAATATCATTGATATCAGTTTTTATTCTTCATGCAACAGATGGCAAAAACTCGTTGCATTATTTCTCATATAAATTTCAAATTACTATATTGTTTAAATTTCTTAACTTATTATGTTTATATTTTACA
This sequence comes from Sycophila texana, assembly GCA_035582955.1. NCBI lineage: Eukaryota > Metazoa > Arthropoda > Insecta > Hymenoptera > Eurytomidae > Sycophila > Sycophila texana. Next base: position 3,112,131 of record JAWWEN010000020.1, read on the forward strand.
CTAAATTTATTATTAAACAATTTATAATAGATAAGCTCCGAAGGACTTTAAATCCCGTTGAATAAAAATAAATAAAATGATATAAGATTTTCTCACTACTACATTGAACACCATGAACACCAGTTATTAGTATCATATCAGTCCCACAAATCTCGCAGCAGAAAAAACCGAATACGCCGAGTCAATTACGCATCACCGCCGACCAACAAAAAAAATTTCAGAGCGATCGAACTCATTAGAAATAGACACACGACTGTCTACGTGAACTTAAAAATGTATCATTCCATTAATGGCTCGAAGAAAAAAATTCTTCAAAGTTCACTGCACGCAGATCGTCCATATCTCCCACTCTTTTCTGTCGCAAAAAAAAATATATATATACCAGACCATCGCCCCCTCTTCTTTCTTAACAAAAAAAAAGCCATCGCTCAGCCTCTGCGCGAGGTACGCCTCTTTAAATCACGATAATTGGTCTTGAACTAGTTCGCCTCTGGGGCTCGGGAATAAATTAGCACGTTCTACGCCTCTCGTCGCGAGAGAGCCGAGAAAAAAAAAACGCGCAGATCTCCTAAATCCGCGTCGATGACTCTCAGCGACCCCACCCACGACGGCTGTCCGCGAAGATCGAGATAAATAAATTGGACGACGCTTGTAGGTGTCGCGCGAACTTCACACGCGCCGCTAGGAACGAAAAAAAAAAAAAAAAACGGGAGGAGGCTCGCGAAAATCGGCGACGGCCAATTAGACATTTATTTATTTCGTCGGTGCGCGACGGGGATCGCTTTCCACCGAGACGTTTTTCTTAAAATAAAACGGCGAGACTAGAAGAAGGTTGCGCCATTTCCGCGACTTTAAGATATACTTTTTTTTAATAGAATCGCCGTAGGGAATCTCTCTTCGCGTGGGGGAGTATAAATAATTGAGCGTAAATTAAGCCGAGCGAGTGGGATCCGTTCGCCGGGATCCATTCGGATTTTCCGGAGGGAATCTGCGTTTTTCATGGAATGGGTTTGAAGATTTTTTTTTAAATTTCGTCGCGGTGACTGCGTAGTGGTGAAGGAGCTGGAGAGTTTAAAAAAGCTTTTTAGGCCGACGTTTCTACTGGAACTGCGTGACATCATTCCTATTTTTTGCAGCAGTAAATTTCAGATTTTAAATATCCATTGTTTAATCTTTTCCAATAAAGTAGTCACAGAGTACCCAATAAATTTTTAACTCTGGTGTCTGACTAAGAGTCTTTTTCGTTTTTACTCGCGTTCACTTTCTTTTTGGATTAGTTTATGCATTATCGCTTGTCATGATTCAACATAATTTCTTTCTTTACTTAAAATAGGAAAACATATTTTAAAAAATGAACATTTTTACATAATCATATAGGAAGAAGTATAAATCAAATCTTCTTACATGTTTTATTATAAATACACGTGAATGGTGTGTGCAAGTAAAAGACTGAATCTTTTTATATATTTATTGTATTTTATTTTATTTTATTTGGCGTGAATAATTTTTATATATTTATATTTTAAAACATACATTTTTATGCAATATTTATACTCTTACTGATAACTGACTTATTTATTAAGTCTTACCTAATTTTAAAAGAATACTCTGGTAGACTCTGTGATGATGGAATATGATGTTATTTTGTTTTAATACATAAGTAAATAAATAAATACATAGCTGTGATTTTTTTATTTTTAGACTTGATTGTTGAAATTATAAGTGTTTTATATTTCAAGTTCTGTTTTTCTGCGAAATGTTATTTTTACACCATTACGCCACTACGCGCAATTGTTTATAAAAAAAGTCATCATCAGCGTGTATCATCCACACCTGAACTTAAAAAACATAATAAAAAGGGAAAATTGTTCATTAAATTAAATGTCACATATTTCTGCAAAAAAAATTACCCGACATCAAACTTACCAACCCACATGAACAGGTTGTATGGAATAATCCGCCTTAAACCATCAGTACGCATATATAAATGTTTGCACGTGCGCTATACTAGCGAAAGTGTATAAGTGCGTACGCAGTTACGTATATACATGTTTATAGATTAGCATGCGTCTACATAGGTACACGTGTCTACATGTATATTATATTTGTATGTGTATATAAACGTACACATGTGTATGTATAATGTATATATACACACATATACTTGTGCATGTATATATACACCTACGTTTTCGTGTATTTATCTGTACATACGCGCGTGTTTGCGTGTATGTGTGTGCGTGTGACATATGTGTGAGGCTCATCAACGGAAGTATTATACATATAAGACCGCCGCGATCGCGTTACGCTCACACCGCAATCCATGGACCTTTTAAGGCGAGTTCGCGCGGCCCAGAGTAAAGCCGGCGCTATGGGCGAAGGACGTATGTGACACGACGTAGCCGCGACTCCGCGATAAATGTTCGCGCACGTGGGAAATCTCCAGAATTTCAAAGTAGCCCGCACTCCCTCTTTTGTCCGCGCCGCAACGAGTTTTCCATGCACGACTTTAATGTATAAGAATTCGCCTCGCCAGTGTATGGTACATATACATTTAAACAAAAAAGTATGCGTGTATATATTATATGCATGCGTACGCGGCGCGAGTAATTTTTTTTGTGCGTGTAATTTATGGGCTGTCGCCCCGTCATGAGGGCCCTCTTGCTTTTTTTTTTTAAACCTTCAGACGCCTTTTTTTAGCTGACTCCCCCCCCCCCGCACCTTTCCCCTCCTCCCTCGCTGCGCTTCGTACTTTAGCGACGTTCGTTCTTTTTCGTCGTAATGACATCCGGCAGATTCACGACTCTGAGAATAATTTTCGTGAACCGTGACCGATAAGATATCGAGCGCGCCTTGCGTAACGGCAAGCTCGCCTCGCGAGTCGAGTTGGGTAATGCCGGCGGCCAATAATTAAGATCATCGCCTTAGCCATTGTTACCCTTTTTACGACCGGATCGCGTCTATTGTTAATCGCTCGTGTACATAAATATATACAATACGTATATGTGTTTCGTTTTGGTGGGTTACAATACTGTCGGCCTCTTTGACTTTGATTGATCCACTCCTACGAGAAGGAGATCCCAGGCGTCGTCGACGTGTTTATTATTTTTTTTTTTTTATTCACAGGGAGGCAATCTTAGGTCTGGAGGGGGTGGAGATGGGGTGGGTTTTATGATACGGCATGAGCGTTACGTGTTTTGACTGCGGTTATCGATTTTCGCGTAGGGAGGAAATGACTCGATGTAGATTAACGCTCTGTTTATACGATACTTATAGGGTATAGGCGTGGTGTTTATTAATTCAGTATTTATGTGGGTTTCCTTTGTGAGTAAGTAGATACTTTGCGAGTGATTATGTACATGGTGAAAAAAAGTCTACTGAAAATTGAAGTGAAAATAAGAAACAAAATTGAAAAGATTACACCGAAGTTGGCACTACTTTTGGATTATAAAAATTAAAATCTTTATTATTTAATCATAATTATTATACGTTTACTTAGAAAATATTAATTAATCATTCAAAGTGTGATGATCTTTTTGAGTTGTTCCATTTTTGAAAACTCTTGTAAATGGTTACATTTTTGGGTGGTAGAAGAAGATTAATTTAAAATTTAGTTAATTAATGAAGGATTTTTCTCTGATTTAAAACGTTTAAAGCAAAATTAGATCGTAGAATGATTGAGTATCTTAGAAATTTTAACATCTTGATTAAGTTTTTTGGACAACTTTCTAAACTTGTTTTCTTTATGTTTCTTTGTACATTCTTTTTATATTTTTCTTTATAATTTTATGTAAGGGTATCTTTGTCGTGTAATATTGAATAAATAAATAACAATCGACAAGAGTTTTCATGAATATTTGGTAATTTTTTCCCTTCGTTTCTGCTAAAACATTTTCGAAAGATTTTCGCAATTATACAGTATACTAATCTAAACGATGAAAGTTTCACTGGACGTCAACTCAAGGCCCAGAAAATAATAATAAGAAGTTGTAGCAACTGCTGTAATTTTGAGTAGTACTATTGACCATTTTTTTGTGTCTTAATTTAATCACTTTTTAACAAACATTTATGGCGATTCGTGTAATAAGTGGGATGCAAATGGCACATTAACTCTAATGGTAGCCGTCAACTAATTACACTCATAATTAATAAAATTTGAAGTTTAGTACCGTAACGTGCTGTGCATAATACGTAAAAAAAATAAATTTAATAAAGGCATTCACATTTATTTATATTACACCTTTACGTTAAAATAAATGCCATGTAAAATCAGAACTTGATTAATATTAATATCGATTTGATCGATTCGTTTGGTGGTGTGATATGTATGTAAAACATGTCCCATCGAATTCTTTCATGTTTTGTCATTCGCTCGTTTAAATTTTTTAATTAGCGTGGCTTAGGTGCGTACAAGCATGTATTATTCGCTGAAACACTTCAGCGGTCAAATTTAATTGATATTCGATGTTCGAGCATTCCTCAAATGTCGCATGCTATGGTTTCAATTTTTTGCGTGTATTGTTTGTATATTACACAAGTATCACATGAAAGGAAATGGGTAAATAAGTTGTTAAGGGGATGTGAAATTGAAGGTTAGCCAATGACACTGAAATTGGCAGAAGATTCAATGGCAGCCGATTCTATGTTCGTGATGAAATCATCACGTTCCCTCCCAAAAGTATTTTTGCAGTTACCTTATCGATATATAAAGGAGCACTGAAAATTACAATAAAAGCCCTAGGCAATTTTCCTTGGTTTGTTTTTTCGAATCGGCTGCCATCGAATCTTCTACCAATTTTAGTGTCATGGTTAGCCATTGTTGTTTGTTATTTTATTAACAATGTATATGCTTTACTTCAATCTTAGAAGTCTCAGCTTTCCAAAGTTAAAGTTAACTGCTACAAGTGGCGAAGTACGATATTTAAATAAATCAGGACTCTGACGATTGCCAATTCGAACTGTATTATATCCAATTTAAGCATGTAGGGGAACTCGGGGCATAGTGGGCCTTGGCGCAAGGTGGATCTTCGGGGAATAGTGGACCATTCCATTAAATATGTTGCATTTGGTGTGAAAAATGTTTATTAACAAGTTTCATTTAAATTAAAGCATTTGTATTATTACATTGCACTATTACTATATATAATTTTTGTATACAGTAATGCTGCAATGTAATGATAATAATCTTTCAAAATGCTTTAATTTTAATGAAACTTGTTAATCATTGCTTTTCACCAAATGCAACATATTTAATGGAGTGGCCCACCTTGCTTTTTAAATTAATTTTTTTAAAAGTACATTTATATTAATAAAAATTATAAGAAACAATTAACAATTGATTAATAGGTGCATCAAAATTAAAATATTGACTTTTTACAGAATCTGCTTCATACACTCCGAAGGAATTATATTTAAAAAGAAGAATCCACCAGGACTAGTCATATATGAACCATCGATAACTTTTGTACCCTGCGCACTAGCCATTAAGTTTTGAAATAAGTGTCCTAACTAATTCTAGCACTACTAAGATAAAAATGAATATTTTTAAGACTAATAGGTCTCAAAAGAAAGGTAATTGTACCAACTTTTTATAAAAAAAAAATATGGTATTATTGACATATATACAAAATTTATAAACACTAAATAAAAAATCTATTTTTTTCAGGCCTTAACAGTGTCTTGTCTTGGTAATTTCATAAAACAAATTTTGTAATTAACAATTTCATTTTCGAAAACAATCAAATCGTAGATCACGCGCTTCCATTAGCAGCGAAAAACAAGCGAAGCAGGTATAGTAGTTTGAAAACGGCGCGCGCACGTTGCCGCTCGCGGAGCAATATATACACTAACACACGCTGCGAGCGATACAGTCTCTGGCTATCCGTGAATGCTAACCTCAAAACCGAGCTACGACTCCGGATGAATTCAGGCCCGGATACTCACCTGCATACTATCCGCGGAAACGATCTCGCCGCGGAAGCGGCGAGCCAGCTCGATGCCCAGGCGGGACTTGCCAGACCCGGTGGAGCCCAGGATCACGAGAATCGGCAGCCGCGACGACATCCCTGCCTCGGGCTGTTCCTGCTTAGCCATCACTGAGTGCACGGCACGACAGCGAGGCGCACGCGCTGCTCACACGCGGCCCGACGCCGTCTGCACTGCTATGCTATGCGCGCACACTTTAAAAGACTTATGCAGGCTGCAAGCGACTGCGAGGGCCGGTGCAACGTTCATGCACCTTTTTCAGATCTTTTATCTCTCTCTTTCTGCAGCCTCCTTCTTTGGAATTGTCAGATGTTTCGGGACTTTCGTGTGGGTATTCATTTGTCGAGGAGCGTTCAAATTACGCGCGGAAATTGGAAATTTTTATTTAATATGGATTGTTTATTTTTATAGATTTTAAACTGAGAAGAGGAAAAAAGGAAAAAAAGTTAGAGAATTTTTAGCTTAAAGAGGAGTAAAAAGCAGATTTTAAACATTAAAACTATACATGTTACTCTTTATAAGGTGGAAAAGGTACATTGTAATATTTTTCCAGAAGCGTATATACATCAAATTATTTTTTACAAAGAGTTAAGTTGTTAAACTAATGTTTGTAAAGTCGAAAACTATTTTAATTTAAAACTTTATAATAATTGGTATTTTAAACTTTACAATAATGAGTAAAGCCGACTTTTTACTCCTTTTTGTCTATTTTTTACTGTTTAGAGTCTAGAATGTTGAGTACGATATACTAAAAAAGATTATTTTAGATTTATTTATTTATTTATTTTAGATTTATTTATTTATTTATTTATTTATTTATTTAACTGGTAATGTATTAGATACTAAAGATTTTCTGCACATTGAAGTCTTTCACATAAATTTTACACATATTGTAATGAATTCACATTTTATTTATCAACTACAAAAATTAAAATTATTTGTTTCCAAAAATACAATCGAAAATGATTTATATCTAACTGTTTAGTAAAGTGTTAATCTGTCTCCTTTTATCGAGGTGAAGAAAATAATAATCAATAATATTGTTCTTAATTGATTGTCTGTTGTTAAGGATTTGAGAGTTTCATTTATTATAGATTTTATCTTTTAAGGAAAGTATTGATTGTGCAGAAATCCAAATACAAAAACTTACTTGGTATTATAAAACGTTTCAAGGAACTGTACAAGTTTCATTGAATTATTAGTCGTTTCAATTGACTTCGGTTAACCACTTCGGAATGTTTATGACAACAGTGACTACAACATTGCTCAAATTGAAATTTTTTTTTTATTTTCTCATTTTGGTTATTTGCTTACATTTTTATTTTAATGCTAATAGAATTCAAACTCGGTAAACGATTAAATGAATAAATAAATAATTAATCAAAGAAATAAAGAGCTGCGTCTTATTTATTGCAAATGAGTATGAATTTTATATTTAAATTTATAACATTAAAATGTATATTACATATTTTTGATAATACTTATCAGCTGGTGATTACATTATAACACGAATCATCAGACTCAAGGTTAACCAAATGTAACTATACGTATCGGGGATTTTTGATTATTAATTCCTCGTTGGTTGAACTCAAGCTTACCACATCACAAGTATATTTCTACCACCGTATCAGGAGATAAAGTAAAAATTATTACTCTTTCATAAATTTAAAAAAAAAAATGATTACGTCATATTCAACTATATATACCTGCAATTTTCTCAAACTATTCCAGAAGTACCTTTTAAAACGAAAAATAATTTTTTAAGACACTGTAACGCACTTTTATATGAACGCCTATATGACTCTCACCTGTCATTAATCCAAATTTCTTAGAATATTCGAGTATTTGACACACATTTTTAAATCAGCTCTCTCTCTCCCTCCCTTTCTCCTTTTCTTTTCAAATTCAATTAAGAAAAATTATTTATTATTTATTTATTTATTTATTTATTCGTTAAAAAACGGGCACAAATTGACCTTAAATACAAAATAAGTATAAAATACAATATATTATTTAATTTAGTATTACGAAATAGCGTTTATTAATTCTATTGTATCTGTTGTATTTTTAATAAAATACATTTTGTCGAAGAACAAATAAAGGGTTACCTATCTATCCAATCTAAGCGAAAATTTACATCATACTCTCAACAAATTTTCCATTAATTTGCCATATCACTCAAAAACTATCAAATTTTCGCCTCAAAAAAAAAAAGCTCTAATAAATTTATCATAAAGTTTCGATAATTTCTCGTATAATAATGAATAAAAAAAAAAAAAAAAGAAGTATGCTCCTCCACTCGTTCGAACTTCTACCTATCAATTTCGAGATAATGAGCGTAAGAAAAACGGCCGTACATTATCGTCATCCCCCCCCAAAAAAAAAAAAAAAAAAAAAAATACACCGACAGATATCAGAGCGGCAGACACAATCGCGAGTCAATGAAAGCGGAGCAAATCGCGCGGGGATAATTCACAATGAGTTCCGGCGCCGAAGTGCACTAGGCGCGATGACTAAGTGAGCGTTTTGCGCAAGCAGCGGCGCTCGGGCAAAAATCGCGCCGGCGCATCCCGAGCGATGTCCGCATTTACGCGCGCAGATAAGAGGAGCCACGGGGCGTTATGACACACCGCGGCGTGAATCCGATTTTTGTTTACGTAACCGGCCTGATGCCTTTTATCGGCCACCACCGACGGAGAGTTGGCGAAACGCGCGCCTCTCCTCTCTTTTTTTTATGCGCTCGAATCCGCTCGATAAGATACGTACTGAAATTTATGCTCGCGGTATGTATAAATAACCGTTGGATCTTGCGCCGGCGAATGGGAGATTCGTAGATAAAAGTAAAATTAGCGCGGGTAAGTAGTCGAGTAGCCTGTAGGGCGAGTGAGTATAGTACAAGCGATTTGACGTGATTTTTTTGTGAATGAATCGGTCATATGATGGTTGGATGTTAAACGGACCTTATAATACTTTATTTATCTATCGAATTATCGCGTATCATTTTTTGTTTCCTGGAATCGCAGAATCGCGAGATTTCAGTCCACAACTTGCCCCATATAATAGTAGTTATTAATTACTATTAGCTGATTAGAGCTGAAAGTGAGTTTAATAAAAAATAATTTTTTTTTAAAGATACGTTATCTCAATAAATTATGCTACGTAAGTACTTGCTCTAAAGAGAAATAAAACGGTTAATTTTCATATATTTTTTTTATTAAAACAATTTTTCTTGCAGACAAGAATTTTTAATTACTATATAGGTATTCCGGCGAATAGACAACTTTTACCATAACCATTTTGCTATTATTTATTCATTTATTTAACAGAGTAATAAGTAAATTGCAAGCTCCGAAAATTCTTACGGGAAAATCATTATAATTTTCACTTGAGTTTTGAACGATTGACGAAGCTTTGTAATTTTTCCAAGAAAAGCTCTGTAAAAACGGTGGTGAATTAGCTTCTCGTAAAGATTACGGAGCTTTACTTGTAAAAATTACAGAAAAAAAGCTCTGCAAAAAATTTTCCCATAAAAATTGCGAAGCTTTTTTCATAAAAATTACGAAGCTTCGTCAACCGTTCAAGATTCAAGCAAAAAATACAGTACAGTACAGTAATTTATAAAAAGTTTTCTTTAAAAATTGCAAAGAAAACATAAGCAGCTTGCAATTCACACCGAAATTGCATTTTTTACCTAATTTTTACGAGAAAATTCTCTCTCAATTAAGTTATTTTAATCAAGCCCCCCCGTACAAATTACGCGAAAAAACGTAATTTTTACGGGAAGCTTCACTCATTTATAGAAAAAAAAAAAATAAAAAATTCAACAAACAGCTGTCAGCATTTTTCTCAGTATAGAGAAATCTCCAGTTTTCTTATCTCAACAGTACGCGATATACTTGGAGCTTTGACCACCTTGCGGAAATTTATCATTAACATTATAATGGTAGCGTTACCTCCGTAAAGCAAATGCTCGCACGCTCGCGGAGTGCGGCACGTCGATGCGTCGAGGCGCGGAGTTACGTAAGCATTCAAGCGCCGCCACACGTGTCGGGGTCATATCGCCCGCCGTGGCGACGCCTTATCAAAGTGTTTTTTCTTTCCTATTCTTTTTCAAATTCATAAGTATTGATCTTGGCGCAAAGAATTCAGCGATACTAATTATAGCGATAATTTTGTTGCAATACGTTACTTTGTTGACGCGGGAATCACTTTTTTTTTTTCTTGCCGCAAATTTGTACTAGTTACGTGTTCGTAGATAATGATATAGTTTCTATTTTCAAGAGTTGGATGATTCGACGGTCGGAGAAATTAGAATATAATTTTTTAATTCTATGAGTAATGAATGTATGATAACTGCGAGAGATATTTTTGGTAGCGTGTAATTAATCATTCGATACACGTATCAAAATTAATGGATTTGCATTACGTTTTAATGCGCGACGTCTTTATCACTTGTTAGTGCTATAAATTCCTTAGATTCAATATTTCGATGCGAGTGGAATTAGAGCAAGACATTTAAATTTAATTAATTCTTTTAATCTTTAGCCTTCGATTCAATTAATTTGTGATAAAAATCAATTTTTAATTTTTCTAGCAGTAGTGAATATGTATGTATTTTAGCACTTAAACTGTTGGTTTTATAATATCAAATTTTTCACATTCCTGTATACATAGTATTATGATTTTAAAACAATCACAATTTATTAATAGCGATTTATTGAACTGACTTCTTAGAAAAACGTAACATTTTTTTACATTAGCTGATGCAACATTAAATTAATATTAAAAAATGTAGATCCACGAAGATTCACTTGCAGTATAATGTAGCTTCTTGATTATAAATTCATTATGAATTATCGTCTACTCAAAACACGTAGTTTCTGACGCATAAACAAGAAAACTTGCAATTCCTGCTGATGATAATAGGAATTTATTACGTGGTTGTACTTTGAAGTTGTGACTTCAAACCATTTTTTATTCTCAGGCTTATCTTCAACGGCTTTACGATATGTATGATAGCCGATTTATGCAAGCTCATATAAGCTCGACTGAAAGCTCGCTGTAAAGAAACTCGACTTCATTTTAAAACAGTAAAATTCTAAGTGCGCACGCAGCAATCAAAATTTTTAACATCGGGCATAAAAATCGAGACTCGCGCATTTTGTTCTTTCAATCATTAAAAATTCATCTAAAACAAATGCAAATACTGTGCGTTAATACAGTTGAGTTTAGAAACTTAAATATAGATAGCAAATTTTTAAAATAATATTAGCAAATATAAAAAGATTTTGGAACAGAAAGAAAAAGCTTTTACGTGGCGAGATAACCAAAAGAACGAGAACAAAATTAATTGAGAGGAAGCGAAGGTTACTGTCATCAGTGATTTGATTACTATACTAATTTTTTTGTACTAGTCCTTATCACTCGCATGCGTAATATTTTTATCTTTATAATGAGTCTTTATATCAAGTTCGATGAACTTCTGTACTTTGCAAAATGAATTATCAAAATTTTTTTTTTTAAATTGTGTGAATCGCCTCGTTATCCGATCCAGTCTCTTCGTATCCCCATCTATTTTTACCCAAGTTATCATTTCGAATTTCATAAAATCCAATTCCTGTAAATTCCAGTTTTTCAGTCTGATGAAACTGATCCCAATAGACTGACATGTCTTCTTAAAATAAATTAATTTATAATATTCCTTTTCATCAATTTTAATAATTTATATTTAATTAATCAGATTGTTCAATCTGTAAAATCGTAAAAAAAAATTAATTTCCTTAAAATTGGCGCGAAATGAAGTTCTGGATTTTAAATTCATGAGTTTAGTGATCAGTCATTTAGTGATCATAGAAATAATTTAAAAAAATAGATTGTTTTAACAATACTTATATTTCTGAAAAAAGTTCACTTAAAATCTTTTTCTATAATTTATGATATTTCATTTTCAAAATGTTAAAGATTTGAGATTATCTCTCTAAACCAAATGTCATAATAATAAGAAATAATTTTAAAAATATTTTTGCTCGCAGGTTTAAGAAAAAGAAGACATAAATTAAACGAAAAATAAACATGAAAATCTACTATACACACACACACAATCAAATTTAAAAAAAAAGTAGTGTATTTCGACTCCCAATAGCTCGAAACAAACTTGTATCCTGTTATCTGATAACTTTTCTTTACCATAATTACTACCAAGCTTCCTCTATACGGAAGCAAAACTTGCTTCTCCAATTAAGAAACAGCACAAGCGAATTGTACGCAATATTCAGGACCGCTTCTAACTAGAGGTTCTCGTGTATTGTCCTTTTAATTTTTTTTTACTACACGAAATTAACAAAGTCGAAGTATTCGGAAGTCCACGTATGCCGTCGTTTCCGGACTCGACCTCCAGGAAGCGGAGATGTCGTCCAGAGTAAAAAAAAAAAAAAAATTAATTGAGAGGAAGTAGCCAGCGACTCTCTCTCTCTCTCTCTCTCTCTCTCTCTTGCTCTCTTACTTAATTTGACAGATAAGAAGTCAATTTTTCCCGTCACGAGGTTGCCTCGACTCAGGTCCCACAATAAACGAGCTGCAGGAGGAAGCGAGTCTTACCGCAATCCCAGCCGGCGTTATACAACCGCGTTATCGGCCGCGAGGCCCATTCAGAGTGCGGCAGAAACCGACTATCCGCTCGCCGCTGACCTATCGTCCGCGGCTTACGCGGCTCTTATCACCGGGATACTCTCCTTGATTTTTGTGCGTCCCGGATTCGGCGATTGAGCAACGACGATTTCGCTTCTTTTCTTTTCGCCCGAAAATTATCGCCGCGAAGTCGAAAAATGTCCTTCACGGTGCGATGCTTTCCATGCGATTTCGCGAAGTTGATAATTTCCTGTCGCCTTTGGCGCGATTGAAGCAAACATAATTTTTAGTATTTTTTTTTCTTGTTTCTACGCAATTTTGCGAAGACGATTACTTCCTGTTGCCTTTGACGCGAGTTATTTTTAATATGATGATTGCGAAATCGTGAAATCAATCTTTAAGCTCCAAACATATGTATCAATTTTTCTATTACGTAAGTTCTGTCACATGATAATGGAATTTAAAATACTGTTTAATTTTATATAAGAATTGTAGTTTTATTAGTCCTAGTTAGTGTAATGAATTTTAGATCTTTTAGGTTTCTTCTATAGAATTTTGGTTTTTATTCCACTATAAACTGAATCGTACGCATCCCAGAGAAAGAAGTTTTTAGCATTGACTGCTGATGACGACGTGTCATTTAAAAAGACAATCAAAATATTAATATACTGTATTTAATTGTTAGATATAGATGCTTTTTTACTAATTTTTCTTTTACAATTTAAATCGAATACATAACAATAGTATATAGTACTTTATCTTATTTTACATTGGAGTAGTTTTATCGGTTTATTTCAAATAAATAAATAAATTTTCGTAATTTTTGAATCTTGCAAGAGGAGATCGACTTTAATTTTATGCATTCAACTGTAAATCAGTTGAAGCGACATGCAATCACTGTATTACCTCACCACACTATAACACAATTGTCTCACTTCTGATATACATGCTATTAAGATCCGTTACAATTACTTTTTACCAAAAACAAGGTTTATCATTCTTATAATATTTAGTGATCGCAGCACACTTATATTTAGTACATAGTACATTTTTTACATAAATCAAGATCAAGATCAAGTTTGAGATTCTCTGATCCTCGGCTGATTATAACATGATTCTCTGCACTTTATATAACCGAAGCTCATCATAAACAGAAAACGCGTGAATTTCACGAGGAGGTTATTCGCTGCAATCTGAGCTCCGACAACTCATCTACACATATAAAAGGCCTAGGGCCTGGAAAAGTACGCGGAGGTCTCCAAAAATTTTTGAGGCTATCCCGTGCTCCGAAAATTATCTTTCCGGAGCACGGGCTATCTTATCAGCAAGTGGCGAGACGCCGGCGACGTGTCGCTCCTATGATAGACGGCCGAGATACGCAAGACGAGGAGAGCCGTGCAGGGGTTATCGCTCAGCTTGGGAAGCTCTTCACTCGCTCGGCCCCGAGGAGGCCCAGTACTCAAAACATATCTTATTGCTATTTTTAAAGTTATAGGCGCGACTTACTTACTCCAGCGAACTTTTTGTTGGCCGCGGACTGCCGCGAGACACACCGAAAAAAAAAAAGTAATTCTTACTGTTTCGCAACAGTAATATCTGCTAGACTAGAAAAAGTAGATACTGCTTTGTAAAATCAGTAAAATTAACATTTTTTACAGTAGAAATAACAGTTTACTTCCCAACCATAAAGTAGATCTTACCTTACAGAAAAGTAGATTCTACTTTACAGAAAAGTAGCTTTGACAGTTCTGTAAAGCAGATTCCACTGAAAATTCGGAAAGTTAAATTTACTTCCAATTTTACAGTTAAATCTACTGTGCAAACAGTAAGAACTATACTTTTTATTTTTTTCGGTGCAAACATTTTTCCTTATTTCCATTCTTTCGATTCAAATTTATAAGCTGTGCTTCTGTTAATTTGCTTGGTTGATTGATTTATTTGAAAATTTACGGCGAACTCTGAATATTTGAAAATTATATAATTAGAAATAGTACAGCAGGTGGTTGCAAACAAATTGTCGAAGAAAAGTAAAATGAAACTAAGGATGGAAGATTGAAAAAAAATTTAATTATTTCATTAATCTGCATAAGCGAGATGGAAAATGTAGGCTAGAATTTTAACGAATTCCCAAATTTTTACGTTGATATACATTCGATGTGAATAAAATCAATTGTTAATTAAGTAAATTTCATGATTATTACCAGTGTGTGAATTAAACAAAATGTTGAATATTTTACCATGGAGAAAACTTTATTATTTCTTTGTCATCAACACTAAAAGATTTGTCACTCCAAATACATTTTAAATATCAGGGGTAGAAAATTTTTTAAAATATTTTCGTTAAATTGTTTAAACCAGAAGTGACTCATATGAGAATTCGCCACATGAATGTGCGTCTATTTATGGCTGTAATTTATGCAAGTTTTTCCATTTGAAAAGATGGCTAATATATTAAGTTTATCATATATTTACATTCATGATTTAATATGTCGGCATTTTCGTATTTTAAGAGACAAAAATTTATAATGAGCATAAATAGATATAAATAAGAATAGATTAAATAGACATTTAATTATTTTAATGCAAAGACATTTTCAACCTATTACGTAATTATATCAATAACACGTTAAAGGACATGCACTTCAAATTAATTATTATACTGATACAGCCAAAAATCGCCAAAAATAATACGTTTATTTAAAAATAAACGGAATTTCCACGAAATTCAACAAACATACAATATTCTCATGTAAAAAAGGCAATTCCCGTCAAAACTGCACAGCGAATCGTAAATTGGCGTCTGGAAAGTTAGCCTGGTCGAACGTTCCTTCCCTACGAGGTATTAAAAATTCATCAATCGAATTAGCATAAGCCATAAAAGCGGCTCTTCAATTTGAACTTGCCTTTTTGAAGTAAAAATTTCAAACTTAGGAATTCTCAGCGGCTTTTGCCGTATTTAAATGTATCCCGCCGTTTCTATCTCGATGTCGGCAATTAAAAGGGGCGTACACGTACGTCGCTTACGCAAAACCGACGACTTTTATGTAGTATTTCGCATGTGTGCACTATCTATTTTGGTTCATCGAAATTTCGCGGACTTAAAAATACATTCGCACTCAGTTCGCTTTAGGGAGGAATTCTTGTGTAATAAGTTTATCTATATATACCTACGGAGTTATCTCGAGATTAAAAAAGTTTCTACTATTGGCTACCGACTGTTTCTTTTTCCTCTCTTGGCCTTACAAAAAGCCGATATATTTTATCGGATTATTTAGCAAACAACTATGTTTATTATAAAAAAAAAAAAAAAAAAAATTAGTCCTAAGTCGAAAATTCCTTATCTTTTGCAATTATTCCGCAGTTACTTCCCGGCTGCAAAATGCAAATGTACGATGATTTTTGTAACAAGCGATTAAAGCGCCAACAGAGGATGTCCGAGCCGTGGAGATACACTCGCAGTGTCGTAAAATTATAATAATTGAACTATGCTAAGTAATTTTCCTAAGTGTTAGGAAATAGGCGACTTTTTTCCTCAATCAGACGCTCAAACAAGCCTAACCTTCCTCGGCACGCTCAATTACCCATAAGAAAGTAAAATTTTTTAATCTAATGGTAAATAAAAAAAAATTTAAATGCCTAATCTAATGTATACAAGAGCACAGTGTAGGTATGTAGTATGTATATATATTTGCCTTAGTAGCTCATCTCGAACTCCGCTTTTTAGTGCCCCTTCGATATTTCTGATTCGTGCTAATTATTTTACAGCACGTCGTTAAATTAACAACCTTCTTCAATTTATTCATTTATTAAATCATAAATTATTTATTTTTGAATTATTACAAATACTCTTTACAGCACAGTAAAGACAGAAGTAGCAAAAATGTACAGAGTTACCAAAATTATTTTCTTACGAACTTCGTTAAAAGGAAAATAAAAAAAAAAATTTTAACGGATCAAGAGGAATAAAAGAAAATTTTGTGAATCGATATAAGAAAGAAGAAATGTAAAATAGGCAATCCTTATCTGCGTACCTACTTGCGCGTTCTCTCGGCTCATTTGATCTTCAAATAACTAACGGGGCGTTTCTTGCGTGTGCAAACAAACTTCAATTTGAAATTTGACAAGCAATTTTTACGACTACGCGATAATAGAGCAGACACCGGCCTGGTGTTAAATATCGACTCGACTCGTCTCATTTTTTTTTTTCTCTTCTTTTTTTCGTGCGCGTTTGCAATCGCCGAAAAAGCGAAGGAACACGTCAGCCCGCTTTTTAATGGCGGACGGCGCTGCTTTCCATAATGCGGTCGTTTAACAACCGATGGGCCGATTTATTCGAATTGACGCAACTTCATCGCGCCGGCGAAATTTTCCACAGGAAGCCCGGCGCGGATACTGTCTCGATTTTTTTTTCTTTTTTTGCTTTTTTTTCGATGATTTAGAGGTAAAACTTCGCCGGTGATGGAACTCATGTTTCGCGATTGCATAAAAGTTCGTACTTTGAGAACTTCAATCGTAAAGCTCGAACTACCCGCATTTAGGTGCCCAGTTTATAATGTGTCCTTTCGGAAAGTGCCCTTGAAATGACGACTTTGTAAGTGTAATCATCTGTTATATCTGTAGTAAAATGTCCAACTTTATAGATTTAAGAGACGTTCGAAAAGAATATATAATTCAGTGTTTATTGATAAGTCAATATTTGCTGAAATGTATGTATAAAGAATGATTTATTTATTTATTTAGTATTCTTATGCATAGTAGAGCAAATATATAAAAAAAATGTAAAAAGAAATATAATATAATATATAATAAATTATATCCACTTGACAATCATAATCTTATCAAATGAAAATATAATGCGATTCTGCAAAATTCATGATTTTAATTTGCTATTACCTAGTCTTTTGTACTTCAAGTGGTTATAAAATGACTAAAGAGAAAAATTGCAAGTAAAATAAATTTTACTGTATTAGTAAGAAAATTTATTGTATTAAAATTTATTATTATTAAGAAAATTTTCTTAAAAAACATGAAACACTGATTTAATGTATATTAATTATTTATAGGAGTTTTTAAAGACGCTCTGTATTCAGATTTTATATTCTTTTTTCATTGTATATGACTCCTTAGTCTTATTTATTATAAATAATTAAATAGATTAAAAAAATTACTGAATTTTATTACATTATTTTTTCTGAATGTAGTACACGCAAGATCTCGTTGTATTAAACTATGCATGCAGAATTTACAAACATTAGTAAACAGTTAATTAAAAAATAATTTTGCTCTTTTTAAAATAAGTAATTCTCTTTTATCGTACTCTAAAATAAATTGGCTTTGTTTTTAGACACATAATTTCATTAATAAAAACTTTATTTTAAAAAATACATTAAAAATTACTATTAAAAAACTGAATGAGTGCCCAATCCTTGACAGCAGGTGTTGTGAGGTGTACAAAGGAACGGAATTAGGATAAATGAAATAACTAATCAATCTTTTTAAATGATACACTGTTTTATTGATATAAGATGATTTGAAATATAAACATTAAGGAACTGTATGACTTATTCTCCTATTATAAAAGAAACGTCATTATAGACTTTTTTTTACTTTTACTCTTTCCTCGTACGTCGGAAAAATGTATCCACCAATCTCTCTTTTCGTTTAACAAAGTGTCGGAGCGACTCGATGTGTGAAAATTATATTTATATATAAAAAAACAAACAAATCCATGCGCCAATTTCACAAAATCGGAGACCGTCAACGAACTTTCGTGCCCACGGTGTGGACTTTTGACACCCGCGCGAAAAACGACTCGTCGCCTCGCGACTTATTTTTTTGGAGGGGGTGGACGAGTCGCTTTTACCGCGAGGCGAAAGATCGCCGGCGGTGCCATATCGAGACGATAACAACGGTAAAGCTTAAGTACAACAAAAATACATTTCGCTTCTGTTTTAGCGTGAGTGTTCGGCATGTATATATAATAATATATATTTTGCAAAAGAAATTCTTCAAACTCGACTCCTTTTTTATCTCTCTTTTACTTTTTTAATTTTACGCACGCCACCCACTCGCCCGAAGTTTTTGCCCCTCACACGCAGTCAGACAAAGACTCTCCTTTTTTCACATACATCCCAGTCTCGTGCACACTTCGTCCTTTTTTTTTATTCATTTTGTTGTTTTTTATTTTATTTTATTTTATTTCGATGCGTAGAAAAATTCTATTTTTCCCGTGATCGCAAAATAGAGGTATAAACGTTTTTTTTATTCCTAATGTAGCGTACATCTTTTTTTTTTTTATTTTTATTTTTTTTACTGACATGACCGTATATCTGTCGTTGCCTTATCATTTCTTTGAAATTCTTTAGTCTATCTAAAAAAAAAAAAAAAAAAAAAAAAAATTAACGAACCATTCCCGGCGGAAAAATGCATCTATTTTTCTATATAACGACATTGTTGCTTATTACTTCGTTTGTATAGTTCGAAAACTCCATTGCGATTCGTTCCTTTGAAAATTAACGAGATTCTATTTGGCATGAGGCGTATACGCAACCATTCGCTTCTTAAACTTTCCTTCTTCTTTTCCTATTTATTATTTATTACCTATCTTAAGTGACTGTGTTTATACTTCGTAATCTAATTACCGTCGACCGTTCAACATTGTTTTTTCATAATTTTTTATTTTCCTAACTTTTTTCTTTCAACAATTTATCTTCGTAATTCACAACGTATAAAAATAAAAGGATAAATAAAAATATCGTTTTGCTCTTGGTAAAAAAAAACCTAACATTATAATTACGTAAATTTTTTTCTCGTCTACGCCTTTCTTACTTTCATTCCTAATAATCAAACTTTTTTTTTATTTTTTCTCTTTTTTTTGAATCTTGCATGCAGCGCGCACTAAATTCACTCGGCTCTCTACTCTCCTTAGTTTCGCTGTCTAGTGTTTGGAGGAAGAAAATTTTTGTTTTTTGTTTTTTTTTTCTGTTTTTGTAGACGTTTTATATATAATTTTTTCCCTATTCAAGTTAAAAAGCTACATATCGGTAAAAATCAGTCCGCGAAATGCTTGATCGGCGTCACAGGCAGTTGGGTTTGTAAGTGAATATTCTACATCCGTTTGAGCATCTCTATTTTTTTTATTAGTTTTTCCGTGTTAAATCACTCTTTTTCTTGAAAAAAAAAATTCTATTTAAACTAATCTGCGAGGCGTAAGGATTCCCCTTAATTTCCCTATTTATTTATTTTTTTTGTTATCGTGATCTATGTATTTTTTCCGGTCGAATCGCAGGTGTGCATTATTCTATGTACAAAAAAACTCGCGTCGTGTGCACTGTTAAAAATCACTTCCTATTTCATATGCGTCCGAATTATATCGCGACGTAAAAAAAAATGCAGAAAAAAAACTAGAGGGCAACGCGCGACCTAAGCGATAAAATCAAAATAAATGCTTGTATCTTTGTATACATGAAAAGTGTTGTCCTAAAATTAAAGTAAAAGAAACAAAAAAAAAACATGGCATACCATAGAACAAAAAAAAATGCAACTCGGCAATAATCAATGAACTTAAAAAAAAAAAAATACAATTTTCTCACTTATTTTTTGGTTTGCTTCGCTGGAAGAGAGAAATAAAACAAAAACGAATCCGATCGACATTTAAACCGTCGTTAAAAAAAAAAAAAAAAAAAAGAAACCACTAAGTCTGTGAAAAAGGAAGCACGTAAGTAGAAGTCACTATTGCTCGCCTTATTTCTTATTTCTCCGCATGATGAGAAAAATATTTAAAACCCTCATGAGGTATGCTTGAAAAAAAAATGTTTTTTTTCCTACGGTCATAGATTTTTAACTATTTTCGTAATTCTTCCTTTTTATACCTTAGCACTGTATTCGCTTATTATCAATTTAATTTCTAACATTTTTTTTATTTAATCTGCAGGTACATTTTACACTCTCGAAGTAGAGGCGACTAAAAAAAGCAGCGGCACCGAACTCGTGTGTCCGAAATATTCTAATCCTTATTATTATATTACACTCTGCGTCGAATGGGCATTAAAAAATGTTTTCTTCCCTGCCTAAATAAAGATGTTTATACATCTTCCCACAGGTTCGCGAGACCAATCGTATCTTCATTAAAAAAAAACGCACCTAAAATGACACTCACGTCCGGATTAAAACCGAAAAATATTTGCGACTGGAGAGTATCTTTAAAAAAAAGCAGTAAAATACCGTATTGTTTATGTGCATAGGAATTCCACCCCCGCGTCGTTTCCTTTCGCGATATCCGCGTCGTTTAAAAAAGGCGGGAAACTACTGGTGCTAAAGACGTTTGAAATTATTTTATTTCAATTTTTTTTCAGAAGACATACGCGTTTTTAAAGAACTCCGACGAACGTCTTAACTTTTATTTTTATTTTTATTTTTTTTTTTTTTTTGGCACCAAGATTTTTTATTATTATTCACGGAAGAAGAGCTGCACTCAAGGCACTTGAACTTTGGAAAAATATTCGATTGTATGCAGTTTGATAGTGCGACTTAACTCGGCTCTACGTATTCTGTATTCGTTTCTTTTTTCTTTTTTTCCTTCATTTTTGTTTACTTAGCGGTCGATCACTTAGTGTGCGACATTTTATGCACGCGCAGGAGAATATATACCCCGAAAACTTTAAAAAAATATTCACTTTTGGTTTTGAGGTAAAAAACGAAGTTTTATTTCTTCACAATCTATGTTTATGTACAAAAGTTAGTTTCTACTATTCTGTCGTCGTTACAGCTCGTCGAGTTCGATTGGCGTCGCTCAAAAACTCGAAGAAAAAAAGGAATAAATGCAAACTCAACAATTTGTTTTCTTTTTTATCGACTTACAATTAAGTTTCTATCTCTCGCTCTCTCTCTTGACTCTTTTACACCTACAATCGATGAAAAAAAAAATTAGTCATAATTTCGTTGTTTAGTCTTGCCGGCTTTTCTTTTCTTTTTTTTTTCTTTTTCATTTTTGTAATAACATTAAAAAAAAGTACACGATTTGGCGTCGTAGGTTCATTTTTCGTTAGCGCGAGTCGAACATATAAAAAAAGAAGAAGAGCAACAGATAAAAGAAGGAAAGAGGAATCCAAGGCTCCACACCGAATGAAATAATATTTTTCTGTCATCTCTCGCGCGCTCACTTTCGTTTCCTTTCTCCTCTTTAGCCGCGCGGCTACTGGCCTCATTCACGTGTCCCTCTCATTCATGCCATTGTGTTTCCCGTACGCGCGTCTCTTTCCTCCGCACACCTTCCCTGAGCGTCTCCCTCAAAAAAAAAAAAAAAAAAAAAAAAAAAAAAATTAGGAATCCGCGCGCCCTCGCCTCTCGAAAAAAAGTTCACCTCGGCTAGTGCTTTTAAAACTCTATTTATAAATCTATGTATCTTCTTTGTCTCGGTAGTTCCCTCCTCGTATGGTGCGTCTCGTCCACCTCACACGAAAAATTCAGTAAAAACGAATACTGTAACCTAGAAACGTAATGAACACATTGTTTTCTTCTTGTCACTCGCTCGTCGCATACTCCACTTGCTCGCTCCTCACATACTCTCGCAAAACGCACACACACACACATACACACACATACACACACACATACATACAGTCGACACTCGCACTCAATTCCCACCCCTTGTATACTTCCGACACTTTTTTTCTTTATCCTCCACTTTTTTTGTCTCTCCTACTTTTATACTTGGATTACTATTTTTTTTCTTTTTGTGTCTCCTTTAAGCGCGTACGGTACAATTGTATATTAATAATGATAAACGCACACTCACGAAAAACAAAAACTACACGCATTCTCTTTTTCGCGCGATTAGTTTATACTTATATGTTCCGTCGAAGGGGTTTCTTTTCTTTCTTCCTTTTTTCCGTGTTTTTTTTTTTTTTTTACAAATGTACTCGCTCGCGAACACTTCTTTTTTTCTTGTCCATTCCTTCCGCAAAAATATTTTTTTTTGTCCTGTGTTTAAATTTGCATAATTTTTGTTTTTATTCACTGAATTCCCTCAATTTGATTGCGTTACGAAAACACAAAGACGCACACAGCCCTGAGGCTACCTTAACGAAAGTGCCTTGTTATATTTTGTAAGAATAAATTTTTCGTGAATTTTTTTTTTTAATAAACTAACTCCTTTGCTCGCGCTCGTACAAATTTAGAGCTCCTAATTAGAAAAGCATTCGAATTCGTTACAATGTTTTTTTTATCAAGCTTCAAAATGTTTCGACAAATTACAATACATTATCTCAAAATTTTTTTTTAGTTATATATAAAGTTCCCGTATAAGAAAAAAAGGGCGCCGATGAGGTCGGCCGTGAAATCAACTAAAACGTTAACAATATAATGATAATAATAAAGTAAATAATAATAATTAATAATCATAATTAATAGTAATAGTAATATCAATATAATAGATAATAGTATTCATTATAGCATCATTCAAATATCGTTCTCACTATATTTTTCATTTTCTTTTTTCTCTCACTCGCTTTATAAAATCTACATCTTCGTAGATTCCGCGTATATATAATATGTAATATGTGTATTCATATATAAAATTATATATGCAAATTAAATGTATTTTATGTACAACGTGTTTTTAAACACACGATAGTAGTAAAAGAAAAGAAAGAGAAAAGAAGATTCGACAAGCCCGACAAAAAAAAGCTTCAATCTTACGAATTTCAACATTTAATTTGTACCAAGGTGAGGAAAAAAGAAAGTGCTTCACAAAAGTTTGCTCAGTGAGTCAATTTTTTTGTCTATTTAAGCGTACTCGCAAAAAATAAAATAACGCATTAATGAAAAAAAAAAAAAAAAAATCATGAAAATAGGAGTACATTATGCAATACGGATGTATTGGTGTCTGCCTATGGTACTTCGCGTTCGTCGTTCAATTAGTTATTTAGCTATTACAAATTTAATTTTATTACTTTTTTATTTTCCTAAAAATTAAATCGGTGTGAGAACCGAGCGTTGGTGCGCTTTCGAAAAATATACAGCCCTGCTGCATTGTCTCACTAAATCTAATCACGAGTAATTGTGTAGAAGAAAAAGCATATTTTTATTCAATTCCTTGCTAAGTTTTCCTTTTCTTTTAAAGAAGAAAAAACGAAAGAGGTCGTAAATAAAAAAAAAAGTTATCTATATATAATATATATCAATATATATATTTTTTTTCTCATGCTATATAAATTTATCTACAGTTGACTCGCGTCTATAAGTATGTGTGGCCGCCTGTGTCGGCGGCCGCGCCTCGAGCCTTACAGAAGATACATCAGCGAGACGCGGTCCTTTTTGCTTACGCTTTAAACTGAATGGCGCAGGCGAATTTAAAAAATAAAATGAAAAAAAAGCGTCTTATCTCCCTGTCGTCGTGTATTACTAAAAGTAACAAACTTTGATAAATCGTATATTAATTAGTTAATAATAATCGATACAATTGTAATTATTATGCTCTTTAGTAATTATATATCACTTTTCACACGTAACGCGATCGAACGAGATGCGCCTCTCCCGCTTTCACTTTTTTTTATTTGTTTTTTTTTTGTTGAAAGTCCTTGCGTGTGTGTCTGAAGGGAGGATGGCTCGAGAGCCGAGACCGCCAAAGTACGAAGAAAATACTCCCGACCGCTCGTCTAGTTTTTCTCTCTCGTCGTCCTGCGGACCGATCGCATCTCGTTTGCGACGAGCAGCCGGTCACTCCCCCGCCCACGACTCTCTCGTGACCTCCTGAACCCTCCACTCTGAGCGTCTCGTTCCTCTCGCGCTTTTATTTTGTACATTTAAATATATATAATATATTTATATATATATATATATGTGTATTGGTTATCGTATAAAAAAAATGAATCAAGGAAGAAAAGGGAGAAAAAGCTTCAAAACGCCGTGGCAGATTCACATAGCGGGTTGTCGAAAAGGTTCTCCAGGGCGCCACAGTGCCAGTATCCAGCGCGCCCTCCGACCCTCCGTTCATATATAGTTTTCAATTAAACACCATCTATAAGAGCGAAGCGACGTCGATACAATTAAAAAAAAAAAAAACATAAAATAAAATGAACAAAAGAAATGCACGTCGCAGTATATAGTTATGTATAAGTGTATAGCACACACGCGGGCGGGCCAGCCGCGAGGGTGTATTTTTATCATCATCTTCATTCGAGTCGATCCTCTTGAATCCTCCACGTGAGTCCAAAAAAAAAAAAAAAAAAAAAACGACGTTCCGAGTCGTCTCCTCTCCCTCCCCTCGTCCTCTCTTCAACCGCCTCAGCGCTGCAGCGCGAGGCTCCGCCGCAGGTGGCTCAATTGAGCGCGCAGGCGCTCCTGCTTCTTCTTCAGCTCTATGACCTTGGAGATGTGCATCTGGTCGAGGTCCGTGAGCCTATCACAGTAAGCGGCGGCCTGCCGCAGGATGGCGACCTTCGGCGCCTTCTCCTTGGCCTCGACCTCCGGCACGAGGACGCGCAGGTCCTCGAACGCATTCCTGAGCTCTATCCGCCTCTGGCGCTCCATGTTGTTGTGCAGGCTGCGCTTCTCGCTGTCGGGCTCGTCGTCCGACGAGCTCCTGGACGACGTGTGACGCTCGCTCTTGATGGGCGAGCTCTGGGGCGAGGCCTTCGTGTGCTGCTGCTGCTGAGGCTGGGGCTGCGGCTTCTGGGGGGAGGCGCGCCTCTGGTAGCCCCGGTGGTGGCGCGCTCGCTTCGTCGCGGGTTTGCTGGAGGCTTCGGCGGCGGCTGCCGCCGCTTGGATGGCGCGCTTCCGCGTGGGGTTCGAGGGGGGCCGGCCGCGGGGTCGCGGCGCCGGCGTCGCTATCGTCGTGGACGCGGTGTTCGTCGTCGCCGAGTTCGACGGGGCCGAGGAGCTGCCGTTGTGCTGCTGTCGCTCTTTGAAGGCTGTCTTCACTGTTAGTTGGAAGTGTTGCTGCTCCGCTGGGCTTGGGTGGGTGGGCAGGGTGGCCGCGCCTGTGCTCACCGGCCGCATTGGCTTCTCGTAGGATACCACGTCGATTTCCTCCTCTGTAACAGAAATGATAATGATGAACGTTGAGTAAACAAGTTTTTCTGTTTTTTATTAACATTTTTTGTAGATATATGAAGAAGTCTTAGTAGACCATCTTTAGTAGACTGGGAGTACACTGAGAGAAATGTTTTAGTAAAAATTACTGTAAGTCTAACAAATTTTACTAAACTTTCTAGTAAAATGTTTTATTTGTCGAGTCTGTCGGTCCCTGCGTTTTAAAATAGCATAGTAATTTTTACTAAATAAAACATTTCTCTAAGTGTAATATAGAATAAAGACCATCCTTAGTAGACTTGATACTCCCAGTCTACTAAATACTATATATAGAATAGAATTGAATAGAATAGAATTTTATTTATGTGACTAAGGACTCGAGGTCGAATGGACCAGCGCAAAAATGAGATTCATTCACATGATTACATATAAAATTCTAAGTACAACGGTCGTTGATCCCTCAAACGGAAGGGTGCATAATAAAATTGAAAAAAAAAATTTACTTTTAACTTTACGAGAAAAAATTTATGTAACAAGGACTTATGTAGATTGTCATAATTTACGTTAAAAAATTCCCTTAATGTTTTTTTTTTTTATTTAAGGAAACAGACTTACAATAATGAAATTTAGAGTGCGAAGAGGGAAGATATTTATTGCTTATAGAAAGGGAGAAAAAGTGAAAATTACATTTATAGGTCAGAAGATAAGTCAATGTTTTTATTATTGTTTAGCGGCCGCGAGATGTGAAAAATAAATTATAATGTATTCTGCAGTCGTTTTACATACATTATTACAAGCCTGTACAATGAGCGCGAGGCTCATTAGTATGACCGGGATAATTTATTGCAGATACTTAAAGCTCGAATTTAAATTTCGTAAGAGAACGATGAAATGTAATTTACAGTCGATTGCGCATTCGACACTCGTACTGGGTATTCTCCGTGGCCTGTACATCACGTTTAATACAGTGCCGGCCTGCAATAATTTTTATCAGTTTCTTTGTTTTTTTTTTTACAATATATCACGCATTAAACGAGCGATACAAGGTCGACGAAATTAGAACCCCCCAACTCGATTAATCGCAATTTAGCCAAATTCAATTAGCACCCCCGCTAACGCTGTAAAAACCCCGCCCCTTCCTAATCCTACGCACAAATTTAATTTCCCTTCAGTGACGACATTCAAATAATTCAAATTCAAATAAATAAAAAACAAATTACAATCTTTAGTCTTCCTAACAGTATTCCTCAATGCAAAAATAAATTTTTGCAATTAAAGTTTATTTAGTATGCAAGTTTATATAGTTTTTAATATTTCTCGCATTCTATAGTCGCACTCTTAAGTCATCTATATGAATAAAAAAATCCATCATAAATAAATAGATAAATAAATACATAACAAAATAAATAAATAGATAAATAAATAAATAAATAAATTAATTAATAAAATTTAAATAGAACAAGAAATTCGGTCTGACACGTGCGGGACAGAATCGCCGATGGCAAAAGTGAAAGTGGTGGTGGCGCGCTTTCCACGCGACCTTGGAACCGCCGGCAACTATTACGCGCCACGCGCTTTTCTCGCGGGCGCGGTCCGCCTCTCTATTTGAGGAGTAGCGCGCGCGTGCGTCTACTACTCTATGGCCGGCGGGGATCGGATTACACGAGTCGAGCGCGCACTCGGAGAAAGCCTGGGATCCGTCGAAAGTCGATGAGTCACGAGCAACTTTTTTTTTCTTTGTCAGCACACGCAAGCTTTTAGAGCTTTTTGTCGCGCGGCAAACTTTGGCGCACGCGAAGCGACACACTCCTTTTTTTTTATATAAACGAGTTTTATAGTCCACTTCTGTGACACGAATTAATGAAACGGAGCGCGTTTTTTTTATCTTTCGCACGCTATTTAAAAGCGAAAGTTTTGTCTAAATTTTGTCAAGTGGTTACGTGGTTTTCCGGTGGATCACTTTGATAATCTTTTTTCTTGTTAATCAGAGGCAAAATATTTTTTGATTACTTACGTACAAGTTTTAAAGGTTTAATTTAAATTAAAAAAATGATTGTAATTAATTAGATTAAAATAATATATGAAAATTTTTTTATTAAGTTAGACACGAGACAATAAAAGGTTATAATACTAATTTGAATAGAATCCATAAAGCATCGCGAAGAAATAACGAGAATTGCATCGACTTGCATACGAGAAGTAAACACAATGGTGAAGGGAAATAAGCCGCGAGCCCAAAACACAGAGGCGCCGAGTTTGTAAAGAAGAAGGGAGGCAAAGCAGAGTGCAATAAAAAAAAAAAGGGACGAGACGCTCAAAGGCGTGGATTATGAAATCGCGTCTTTAAAAGGAAGCGGAAGTGGGAGGGTCGCGCGCCCGAGGAACGAGGAAGCAGCTGTCAAAGAATAGCCCCGCGGCTCTTTTCACGCGCGCGTACCCCGACGCTCCGCACGGCGAGCGCGTCTGCGATTTCTGGCGACGCGCCCGGCCTGCGAGCGAAAGGCGCAAAATCGCCGCTAAATATAGGCCGCCCGCCGAAATGCCACGCACTCGCCGAGTTTTTCCCCATTAGAAGCGAGCTCCCACGTCGTGCTCGCGCGTACCACGCCCACGCGCATTCGCGAGGTGGCGCCGCATAATTTTCCAATTCCCTGCCCGCGCAAAGTGGCAATTTTCGAGGCTCAGCTGCGCGTGGGCGGGTGTGCATCTTGCGAATGGCACTGTATAGGGTGTGACGCATCCCCCGCGTGACTAAGAAAACCGTCGATCGGATTATTCCGGGAGTTGCATCGCAATCGAGACTGATTCAATTGGCTGCGATCTTAATTGACTGAGGAAATAAAAAAAAAAAAAAAGAAGAAGATCGAGGAGGAGTAGAGTTATATAGAATAGAGTACTCAATTGGTTCATTGGAGAAAAAGGACGACTCTGCGGATTGTATGTAACGAAAAAGTACATCGGACGACTTGATTAAACTCGATCGTGGAAGGGATTAAAGAGAGCACTGTGTTGACATGACCCGAGAAAATAAGCGGGCGGATGCTCGCGTGAGATTAGAGCCTTCATTGTGTGTATCTGCTCTTATCAAGTTAATTGATGCAAGCTATTCGTCGTATGGTATTTTGCTTGATCGATGCTGTTATCGCCGACGAGGAGGGCAGGGGGTGAGGAGGATTTGTCGGAACTGTGTCGGTCATTATGGGCACGTGCCCATCGGATTAAGCAAGGGCGATGAACCGTGGGTTGATTGGAAGCGGATTGAGGGAAAGACACAGTTATGGACTTTATGTACAAAAATTAAGGCGATAGCTTGGAATAACGCAATTTTCGCGTTGCAAATGTAGGCCATTTCCCGCCCCCTACTTCACGAGAACATTATCTCTACTTTTCCTTTCATTGAGGCTTTATTGTACGCGTCATGCGTTCGCAAATGTCATAGCTATACCATAGCAAAGGAACGCGCATCGATCTGAAAGTTTACGTCGTGCAAACGTAATAAAACGTACTTATGACGTTTTTATCTGGCGTGGATTTATGTGCTTCCTTCTTTCGCTCGTAATGTAGTGTTAATCAAATAAAATTTTAATTTAAAGCTTGGAATTTTCCTTTCTTTCCACCCTGTTCATACATACTTACAGAGATTTTATACTTTTGTATTCTCCTTGAACAAAGTGATTTTTTTGTTATATTTTAATTTGAATTATTCTGCATATTTATGTGTATTAGACTGCAATTATAATTTATTAGTTAGAAAATTTTCAACCTTTTAAAAAATAGCATGAATTAAATGTGGTGTAGAGTACATATATTTAATATTTTTAAGATGTATTTTTATATCTGACAGAATAAAGGAGATAATATATTTATTTCTATTCAATTATCGAAAAAGAAGAAAAAAAAAACAATTTGATAAATGAAAAATCAACTGTTTCTCCAAGGCACATTCTACGCTCACCACAAAGAGCGCGCCATCCACCTAATCGTTATACAAACCGTCGGCGTCGAACTAAACCCGCCCGCCAAAAAGCTCCGAAAAAAGCTCTCCCCTTGCAATCGAGCCGGGTATCTCTCTCCGCAGATTAGATCGCCCGGTGGCGGAAAAACGCGAAAGTTCGTCCCTCACCCTTTTTACGACGACGGGGGATGAACAAAAAAAGGGAGAGCCCCGGCCGGAAAAATCGAAGAAAGGAGCGCGCGGGAAAAAGGCGCGGAGTGGGGTCAACGGCACGCACGTGCTGTCGCGTAAGCGCGACCTTGAGGGTCAACGACGCCTGCTCCCGCTGCTCTGCGTCGGCGCGCGACGAGCCCCGGCGGAGGGGGTGCGCCGATCGAAGCTGCGCCACCCTCCCCCCGGGCCGGAGAGAAAGGGCGCGTACCCCCGGACGCGCGTTACGAGGCCCTTGACTTCAGCCTCGCGGCATTGAACTTCACCCCGAGCCGCGCCCGCAGATTTTCCCCGGGCAGACGCTCATGCTGCCGCTTTTTTTTTTCCTATATACTACCGGAGCGCGGGATTAATATTTCATTCCCAAGGAGAGCAGTTCAACGTCTTCGAAATTCGGTTTTATTGTTGTCTGACGTTGAATCGATTTTTCTTTTGGAACGTGACGGTTTGAGTTAGTGTATATAACTTTTTTTTTTTTTAATATCACGAGATTTATTTCTTAGAGTAATGAATATTACTCTAAGTAATAAATTTTACTAGTTAACTCGTCTGTTTTTTCTTTTGTTTATACAGATATTTAAGAAAAGGACAAATAAGTGTGGTAAAAATGAAGACACGTTAATACTTTTGGCTAATAAAGAGAAGAGTGCGTGAGGCGAATTAAAAGTTCGACGATCGTTACAGAGGCTGCTCGAGTGAGAGTCCGCTTTTCCTTCTCACGAACACCGACGCGGCGCGTGTACTTACACACTGACAACGTCCCAAAGTAGGTGGAGGATGACGATCCATTTTTTTTTCCAGCCCACCCGGACTCGACCTTATATACACTCGGCCGAAAAAATTAGCGAGAAATCCACGCTGGAAACTTCACGGCCGTTAGACGTAGTGGAGGCGAGCGCTCGATCGACAAAAAAAAAGGCCAGGACTCGCGCGATCCATCACCTTGACTATTCCCCCCGAAACTTCGACCGTTAGCCAAAGTATAGAAGTGTTAGAAGCGAAGGCGCGAATGAAGAAGAAAAAAAAAAAGGAATTAGCCGCGCGATCGATCACCTTGGGTATCCCGGCGAAACGCTCGCGAAAAAAGGCGGCTTCTTGCGCAAGGTCGGCTTTCAAAACGAGAAAGGCGCGACCGCGGCGCTCCGATACGCTAATTGCCCCCGTAGCCTCCTGACGTAACGGCCCCCGCTGGGGGGCAGCGACGGAATTGGATGGGTTAGTTTGCTGGCCTGTCAATATGCAACACTGACCGAGTGGATTCTGTGGGTTAGTATCGGAAATATGCGAAAATTGTATATCGTTTTTTCCAAACCGAGACTCTAAAAATGAATAATTTAAATTTCACTATATCTAAATTTCACTATATCTAAATTTCTTCCAGTGAAATTCACTGATAAATCAGTGGACATATTTACTAGAGTAGAATAAGTGAATAGTCACTTAAAATTTCACATATTTATTTTTACAGGGATAGAAGGAAAATTTAATAGGGTTATCTTGACTATCCGAAGATTCACTTAATACTTATCCGGATATCATCAAATATTCGATAGATTTGAATTTCAACTTCAACTTTATAGTATCCCAATCTTTCGGATCCAATATTCCAATATGTATGAATTGCAATTTATTTACGATTTATTAAACCCTTCGAATATTTCCAATTTAAGATTCGGATTTATCCGGATTTCGCGTGCTCGCGGAATTATACAAAAATTGAAAGTCCTATACCCTCTGCAGTCGAAAAAAAAAATCAAAATTTAACTAATATGAAAACATTTACTTATATATACTGTTTTACAGTTGTAATTAAATGATCTACTCTTCAAATCAATGAATATCTGGTTGTATCACCATATACGACAACCAAATATGTATAATAAGCAATTGTATAAAAAAGACTTTAAGGACACAATAAATTCACGATTTAATTATTGATGTCGACGAGGCTAAAAAAAAAAATCCGAAATTTTCTGTTTTACCGCCCCCCGCGAGAATCCAGGAGTGACGCGACTTTCCGGGGGGGATCTCAAGAGCCTCCCCCGTGGCCCCCGCCGATCCGAAATAACGCCGCGTCGACCCACCTCTAGGAATAGCAACGGCGCCGGGGACACGGGGCGTCTAGCCGGCCGGCGCGGACGAATATAGCGCGTGGGTGGGTGCCGCTCGCACCTACGCGCCCGAGACTGCAACTGCGCCTACTTTCCCGCTCGATTGCAGTTCGCGCGAGTAGGCGGCGGATAACGCACGGAGATACCGACTGCACACAATGGACCGGCTAATCTCGCCGACGCGTGGCTTTTCTAGACTCTGATTAGAACCGATGAATTATTTTTGGAGCTGAGCACCTTTGCACCTACCCACCCGCCCCCTCCCCCCCTAAGTTCAATTATAGTTTATTCGCTACTTGATTTGTAAAATATTTCGTATACTCATAAAAAATTTAAATAAAATAATTAAATACAAATTTTTATTTTTTTATTCGATTGAAGAGATTGAATGTTAAAATACTTGAATACTTAATGATACCGTCTTATATATAATTCTAAATTCTTTTTCGTGTACTTGGCACTTGTCTTCAATTATCTTAATTTAAAAACTGTTCTTTACATTTGCACATGATCTTCATACAGATCTATATTTGTAAATAATGTAATTTGCAATGAACAACTATTCTATTCTATTCTATTCTATTCTATTCTATTCTATTCTATTCTATTCTATTCTATTATACAATTAATGAAAAGTCGAGAAATCAGTACTTTTGGCTATACAAAAAAAAAGAAGAAAGTGATAACTAAATGAATTAATATTTTAAATAATTAGATAAACGAGTAGGTAGTAAGATATGAAAAATACATATATAACAGGTTCTCATTTGAAGAAATCGAGCGTTTAAAAACGAATATAGCAGGCATTTGAATAACGAGGTTATACTCAGACCGCCGGCGAGGCAAGCCGGCGAAATTTCCAATTAGCGGAACTCGCCGGGCGGTCGGCCTCGGGAAATCGACTTTCCGCGGGCAATTTGCATGCGCGCGCCTGATTTATGCGGACGCGCGCGCGCGACTTTCGAACTACGCCCCGGATAAGGCGCTCGCCCGCGCGTGGGCCCGGTGCGCGCGACGCGATTTATGAGCCGCGAGCGACCGGCAGGAAGAGAGCGAATACGCGCGGCCCCGTCACGTGTATGCGCTCGCTTATCTCCCGTGCCAAGCCCTTATATATACCTCTCGCTCGCGATTACACCCGACGCCACGGGTATATATCGAGAGGGGCATTTAATTCCGAGCGACACGCGCGTCGTGCGGAGTTTCTTTTTTCTTCTTTTTTTTTCGTGTAGATATACTTTTGAGAAAGAGAGAGAGAGAGAGAGAGAGAGAGAGAGAGAGAGAGAGACTCGGTGAGTGCAGCGAGCGCTTCATTAACTGCGGTAAATTGACCGTTCAAGCTGACGAGGAAAAAGCGTTTGATGTTCTATGTGATCATTTTATGCACGAGGAATAATCGTGTGCGGATGGTTGTATGTACTTAATTTCATGTTGATATAGCTGTAATTAATTAATTAATTGTAGAATTTTTAATGTAGAATGTTATTGATCGTATGAAGGAAACGATGTTTAGTTTAATTTTTAATTGTGCTTTGTATGCGAAATGAAAATCTCGCAGTGATTCATCACATGGAAAAAACGATGGCAGGTAGGTTTGAAGCATTTAATGAATTTGATTGGCTAAAGGACAAACTGACGGATAAAATTCGAAAAGGTATTTTTCATATCTTTAAATTTCATTAATCAAAGAAGTTTTTGAGTTTGTTTAACTTCCTCCGTAGATCAATGAAGTAATCATTATATGTTTTTAAATTTTTTAATTATATTCTGAAATTTATTTTAATGAGGCAAAAATATTTTCTTTTTTTTTTTTAAATTAAATAGCCCTTCTGACTGATTGTCTATAGCTCCAAAAATTTGATCACGCGAATATTTTACTAGTAATACAAAAAGTGTCAATCGGATGATTCGTTGACCCGGACGCACGAGTGAGCGAGTCGTGCGGGAGTGACGCGGCACTTTCAGCTGCCCCGCGCTCTAGTTTAATTAAATTCGAGCGAAATGTGGCCGCGAACTTAAATAAGCATTGTACTCGAGCATCTTCGATTCGGTGAGAACAAAAAATGAATCCCGAATTACAATTACGATGAAAAAAAAAAAAAACATTGCGTGCCCGCAGTATGAAAAATTTCTCACAGTCGTTTTATATACACGGCGCCGGGAACCGCGCATGCACCCATTCGTCAAATAAAAGGCGCGGGGCTTGCGTCATCCCCGATATATTCGGCGCTTGGGAATTACTTAAAGCGATTCTCGACGCATGCGTAATAGACCGGCCTGTCTGTGTGTCACTCGCGCGAAAAAAAAGGAGAGAGGGGGAGCGACAGACACGATCCCGACGAGAGAAGCGTCTCGTGACTGAGTCACGGAAAATGCCGATCGGGCGGACGTAAGTCGGCCTCACTTTAACTGGAAGCGTCGTCGCCCGTAATTCGCTCAATTGCGCCAAGTCGCGCTTATACACTCGCCTCCTCGGCCAATTTTCACGATTAAGACGTTGCGACGAAAAAAGGGAAGGAAAGTCTTTCTTCGCGAAAAAGGTGTTCTCTCCAAGGCTACACCCGCTTAATCGTCTAATCAAGTTCCTTTAATTTCGTCCGGAGAAAGAAAGACGCTGTACGTGCCTACGTTGAATGCCTATTCAAGGTAAAGGTCACGTAAGCTTCCGATAAAAGAAAAAAAAGAGGAAGCTTCTCGCTCGTAAAATTCGAGATTGATAGTCCAGTAAAACTCTCGAACGCAGCGTAAACCGGCGAAGCTACTCGTAAGACAATCCGGCAATGTACATATACACTGTATACCTATATACACTATGTACCACCTCCTAGGAGTACGAGAAATAAAAAAACAAAAAATTTACGCTCGCGTAAAAATAAATAACCCGCAGTATTTCGCACGACATTAAAATAAAAAGAAAAGAAAAAAAAAACTTTGTAACATAATCTTATTGTACAAAAAGCTCGTACGAGACCGGACTCTCTCTCTCTCCTCTCGCATTCAATAAATTACGCTCGCGCAACGAACGAATAAAGTATATCTCGGCGCGTTAGCGCAAAAAACGCCCGGCCCCGGCGAACAAAGAAAAATTTCGGTCTACGTTTCGCACAAAAGCTGCCCATCTCATTCCCATGTCCTCGCCCCCTTTTCTTCCCTCCCCCCGCGAATCGGCAGCGGCGCGAGAGCGACTCTCTCTCTCTCTCCCTCCTCTCCCCCTCTCGCTCGCGCCAACGGATGTTGCCCGCCGAAAAGAAAAGAGGAGAGAGGAGAGAGAAAAAGAAGGGCCCCGTTCCGCTGTGCTCTCCTTTCACGCACAAAGACGCGACGCGACGCGCGGCGGCCCCGCGAGGGGAAGAAAAGAAACGGGTCCTGAGGGGGGGAAGAGACCCCCGAAAAATGCGCGAGGAGCCTTCAGAAAAGAACAAAGGGGGC
Organism: Sycophila texana; assembly: GCA_035582955.1. Classification (NCBI taxonomy): domain Eukaryota; kingdom Metazoa; phylum Arthropoda; class Insecta; order Hymenoptera; family Eurytomidae; genus Sycophila; species Sycophila texana. Next base: position 3,147,480 of record JAWWEN010000020.1, read on the forward strand.
CAGCTCGCGACGCGCGCTTTTCTTGCCCTCGGCGGCGGCTGCTGCTGCACCTTTTTATACTTTCCCCGCGAGGAGGGAGCGAGCGCCTCTATATCCGCGCGCGCTAAGTCTCCAGGTATAAGCTTGTGTGTACTCTACACGTGTGTAGGAAATTCGCCCGGAGGTGTTGGAAGTAGAGCTACGATATGAGAGACTAAACTGAGAGAAATAAATTTATACTATGTTTGTCTGGTAAAAATTACTGTAATGCCTGTGAAAGTGGGCCCAGACTGACTGTCTGAAAAGATAAGCTACTATATTTTGTAGTAAAATTTACTATAAAGAATAGTAATTTATTTCAGAGTGTCAGTCTCACTGAAACGATATTCTTATAATATAGTAATGTTTACCTGAATCCGTCTCTCAGCGGACAAAGCTCCGTCTGACGATACTCGGATGTATCTACTGAATATATGATACGAATTTTTGATTAACTTTATAATACTATTATTGGATTTAAATTAGCTGTGATTTTCATTGTTAAGATCCTTGATTATAAAGATTAAGCTATTAATCCCAGACAATAATTTATTTACTTATTATTTTTGTACAAAAAATTGTATAATTACATAATGCAGCCGATTAGAAATTCTGCAATGTCTACTTCTGGTTCTATAGGAGCATTTAAAATTTTTATTTCTTCTATTTTTAATTATTTTCTTTTCTACCCTTGTTATTAAAATAGACTGTTAAGGCCCGTCTAAAGTAACATAAATAAATAAATAATTAAATAAATTGTAATTTCGCTCTAAAATCAAATAAAGAATCTACGTAATGTACGTAATCTTATACGTATCTACAGTGTCTACACTCAGTGGCGTGAAAACGCGTAATGCCGTTAATTTCTAATGTTTCCTCTTTCGCGCTGAGCACACGATTCATTCTCGGAAGAGCAAATGGGTACGTCTGAATTTCGGCCAGAGATTTAACAAGTGTCCAGGCCTCCCCACCCGAGACAGTCCGGGAAAGCGGAAAGTGCGGTGTCTGGCGAGAGGAACGAAAAAAAAAAGTTAGCCCGCGCAAATTCATTTCAGCGCGACGAAAGTTTCTCGATCGCGCAACCAGCCTCATGGTTTTCTATGTAACAGAAACCCGACCGTCCGTGTTACAATCGCCTCAGATAAGAATCATAAGAATCAATAATTTTTATCCCCGCGAGAATCAATTTTTTAAATAAGAGAACACGAATCAATTTTTTTCATACCCACGAGTAAATTAAACAAAAAAAAAACAAAAAAAAAAAAAAAAAAGACAGATAAAAGAGATAAAAGTATATATGTATGTGCGTGTACAGCTTTCCTCCCGTACATCGCGGCTAATAGATTCAGTCGTGGCTCGATCCCGATAAATCACCGTGCGCTGGATTAATTAAAATCCCCGCGCGGTCCCATCGCCCGAGAAACGTCAATGGGCCTCGGGCGAACTTTTTCGCGTTCGCCATGAAGCAGCGAGAGGAGAGAGAGAGAGATCAAGCGACCACCGCCGGCGCGTATCGTAGACGAGCCTCCGGCACCTGATAGGCGGTCGCCGCCGGGGAGAAAAAAAAAAGGAGAGCGCACGCGCGCTCGGAGGTGGGCGATTTCGGCATTCCGGTCCCCCGCGCGAGAGGTTTTACCGGCGTTTTCGGCGAGTCGATCTCTCTTTAAAGCCGCGGGCGCAACGATCGTTGAACCGCCCGTTGGAATGTGCTCGCGGCTCATTCCTCCTACTTTTTCCTGCGGCGTCGCTCTCCGCTCGGTGGACGACGACTGGAGCAAAGGCTTTTCGGCGTTAGGAGGGAGATCGGGCACAAGGTCCTTCTCTTTGAAAAAATTCGCGGCGGCAATTGCGCAAGAGACGCCGCAATTTTATGCAAATCGAAAAAAAAAAAATGTGTCCGGCTATGGGAAATTAACGAAATTTTCTCTGAAAGTCGAGCGAACGCCTGTGCTAATAGTCCACCGTGAGTACAGCGAAATCTCTTCTTTCTTTTTTTATTGTTATGCGTATATTTTCTCGCATGAGAGTGGAACCAGGAAACCGTAACTGATTTAAAGACGTTTGAGTGATAAAGAAAGGAAAAAAAGAATTTTTTTAATGACACTATATTTTCACGTCCATAGCACTTAATTTCTTCGACATACTACCGTTTCAATTCCTCCAATGACACTTTTTATCTTTGCCTTTGAAATAAAATAGTATTTTCCTTTAATAATTAATTGACGAACCATCGTATAGCTGCGTGTATAAAATACACCGTGCGGCGACGTATAAGGGACGCTCCGAGAAAAATTACACACAGCCAGCGGCGTCGGCATTATTTTCTTTTTAAATGTCAGTCAGTCGATTGGAAAATGAGCGGGTATTAATTTTGCCGGCGGAGCAACTAAGTATATTGAATGATAAGGAGATTTCGCAGTGGCTCTACGCCGCCGAGAGTTCGTGTGTGGGAGAGAGGAAAGAAAGGCCGGGGATTTAATTCGAGCGGAAGTCATTACCATTAACCGTCATGCTATACCTACTACTACCCGGGGCTTAGCCGACCTTCCTCCTCGCGGCTCGGATTCCCTACAGTCGAAGTTGACCGCGCGCGAGCAAAAAAAAAAATTTCTTCTCGTCCCCCGCCCCGATCTCTATCTCCCGCTTATCGCAATTCGACGTATTTACATCATCGTACACGTGTCTATATACCAGCAAAAGAATGAAAAAATAACAATAACAAAAAAAAAAAAAAAAAAAAAAAAAAATAATTAAATGCCACACAGCGAGTGCGCCGAGGAGAGAGACGAGTCAGGGCCGGAGGAGAGGCGCGGCGATTGTTGCTGCGTTCTTGTTACGCGGCCGCTTAATCCGATCTTAAAACAAACAAAACCCGGGTAAAAGAAGCCGAGAGCGCTGGTGTAGACTTTATAAAAGTGAGAGAGAGAGGGTGGGAGGAAAAAAAGCGCAGCGGAAGGCGGATGGAGATTCCGTGCGTGCGGCTGACCTCGAAAGCGGCGCATCTCGCTCGCGCGCTCGTTTGCGACGATGACGCAACCCATTCATTCGGTCATTCATTAACGAGATGCGGCGTACGCGAGCCGCCGTGTGTGGGAGTGCGCCAGCCGCAAAGGAGACGTCGATTCGTCACGTGTATATCGCCCGATTCTCTCTCTCTCTCTCTCTCTGTTTCGCATTTTCTTTTTGTTTTTGCTTTTTATTTTTCTCACGTTTCGTTCGGCGGGATACTATAGCTTCTCTCGGATTGAGCGGCCTGCACCTTCTGTACATACGAGGATAAGTGAGACTCGCGGATTTCTCGAGAAGATCAGTAGATTTTTTTTTATAAAGTTATTAAATAATAATGAGTCATAAAAATTCAATCAAAATATGTGTACTCATTTGAAATTAATTAATGAGACTCTACTGTAAATCGACTCGAGAGGCGTTAACAGTGGGATATATTACTTTCCTTATAGTCTTTTTTAAACATGCTACTAAATGTTTAACTGTTAAATCATTAGTTAAGTATATAATGTAAGCGAAAATTATCTCATTAGCTTTTGATTATAGTTTATTGTAATTTATCGAATTTTGGTATACTTTGTATACAGGACTTACAAGTCTGTTGTTTTAAGCTATTTAATAATTAAATTAAAAAGAAAATAAATAAATAAAAAACCTATTTTGACGTGATCATTGAAGCCTATCCACATACACTATACTCAATTACCACGCTGCAACGAATATCCGAGTCATCACACAATCGGGAATTTCGCTAAAGCCGTTTACTCACTCCACAAGTGGAAAACTCGACGTTTCAAAAAAGAGCGTGTGTACGAGAATTTCGCTGACTCGTATTTACAAGTACCGCGGACGTACGCTGTTTGCTCGAGCGCGGCCGATTTGAATTTTTCGCCGGTGCATCGGAAAACATCGATGTTCTAAATAAGGATCGCTCCGATAAGATTCGCGCGTAAACAGCCGACTTTGATCGACGCGCGACGATCGATTTAGCAAAGGCACTAAAGAGAAAGAGAAAGAGAAAGAAAGAGAGAGAGAGATAGTCTGATTGGCAATCTGCTCACGATCGCTCGTAAAAATTCACGAAAATTCCCAGGCCCGTTTGGCAAGCGCTGCATTCTTCCGAGAATCGCCCGGGCTATTTGCATTCAAACGTCGCGTCGAAGACTTAAAACTTCCTTCATTTTTCATTTTTCTTAAGCGCTTATTTTCTTTCTCCAGTTTTAGCGTATGGAAATGAGGATATATAAGAAAAAACTATATCTACCGTATTTGAAAATGTTTGTTATCGCCGGAGGCGTCCCAAGGAAATTTAAACGCGACAAAAGAAGAAAAAAGCGTCGTGAAGTTAAATAGACTTCTTAGCTATTATTGTCCGCGCGGGAAAATCCGTCGTTTGTCGTGTTTTGCGTGGAGGCTGGAAGACACAAATTCCTCTGGAGCGAAAAAAATTGGGGAAAACATCGAGCTTCTCGCCGCTAAAACACGTGTGTCCACAGGCACGTGGACATTGGAGCGTACTCTGCAATAACGCAACGTAATCGTTATCGTCTCTTTACCCGCTTCGACTAATTAATAATGTAACCTGTAGATAGAAATTTACATAACGATTATTCTAAGACCACTTTGTCTTTCTCTACCGAGCGATGCGATAATACCCACTTTACCGCTCGGCGAATTGTTTGCTTTTATAGTCACGCGTTTCACGCAAAATCAGTAAAAAAATCCACTACAAGAGCCTTGGTTATGCTTAAAAAATAAAAAAGAAAAATTAACAAAAAGAACCGGGACGCGAGGAGCACATGGACGTAGCGCGTGACAGATCGAGCATAAAAATGTGCATCGACAGCGGAGCGCATGCGCGAGCTTTAAAAGCGCGCCGAGCGAACTTGCATGTGCAGAATACACACGACGCTTTATCAGTGCGACATGTTTTGCCAGCGGACGCGAAAAAAAAATTGACGAAGCGTCGAGTATGTATATATATCCCATCGTTGACATAGTTGTCGCAACAGTGTTTTCCACATAGCATCAGCGAACGAAAGAGGCGCGTATATGTCTACAAAAAAAGGAGGTGCATCCATTATCGGCCTCATGGCGTAATTTTAATGCAACTTCATTTATTCAAATTCAAACTGAAAATAACATTATATTTCGCCTATCTCTGCGGTTGAATTAGAAATAAAAAAAACACTGAAACGAGAACAAAGTTTATATATATATTATATATAAAACACACCATGGGAAAATTGAGAGCTGCGGCCGCGGTATTCGCAGCGGGCGGTCCCGCGATAAGGGCCTTTTTTTCCTAAACTAATTTTCACCCGAGGCGCGTGCGATACGCGAAACTAGTTTCTCGCGGTGCTATCGCGAAATGCCTGTGTGCATTGGTTTCTCCTTGTGCCCGATAGCCCGCTGCTATCGACGCAGGTGCGTTCTACCCCATCCCCGCCCGCTTCCCCCCTTTTTATTCCTCTCTATCTCTATAGTATCTATTTCTATCTCTCTCTATTTATATCTCTACATCTATATATATCTATTTCTCTCTTTCTCGATGCAGCACGCCGGTATGGATATACACGGCCATATCCAATGGGATTTCGCGTATTGAAAAAAAAATATATATATTTTTATCGACCATTGCGCATTTATAAATCGGCCGGTGCCGGCTGCATTGTTCGCTCGCGGCCGACGCAAGAGCGTTGCCGATTTAATGGGCGGCCAATAAAGGCCGCCCGTTTTCCAATGCAATCTAAAAATAATAAGGAGAGCGGCCCCCGCCGGTGCGTTTTAAAGCCGCTCAACTATTATACGACGCCGGTGCCTCCCGCGCATCGACTCGATGTATGTATATAGGTATGTATATACCTGTGTACACCTGGCGCGGGCAGGGGGGGCATGTCTCGGCGCCGGGCAGGTATATTACGTGGCGCTAATCGCCCAGGCATTAGTCAGCGGGCGCCAAAATAAACGTGCTGCGTGCCTTCGAGGAATTAATTAGCGACAATCGTCACTGCACGCGCTTCCGCGAAGTGCATATTCGAGAACTGCCAGGCGAGCGCTAAAATGTTGCCTCGATGTGAGTCAGCCCTTCTGTACCGGAAAAACCCGCATCCCGGCGAAATAAAAAGAACGAGGGGAGTCTATGCGAGATAAAAGGGTGAGGTGATTATTTAAAAAAAAAAAAAAGAAAAAAAAAAGAAGATTAAGTAAAAAAAAATAATGCGAGGGAGGAGTGTATAGATCTGCGGGGGGCGACGATGCGGGTAAAGCCGTCCTTGAGCGAGCAAAAGGGCCGCATTCCGACGAGCATTTAAACTCGCGGCCGAGAGCTATCCCACGCCTGACCGCGCCGCGCCGGCCGGCTACCGATGACGTCAGTCGCTCTCCGCGCCGCCGCCGCGTGACCTTCGCGAGCCCGCGCTTTTTCGTTCGCGCATGCGCGACTACATATCTGCCCGTAAGCTCTTCTCTGCCTTCGCGGCCTCTTTGCTCTTTAAAAAAAAAAAAAAAAAAGAGAGAAAAAAGAGAAAAAAGTAATGGGGCCCGCACGCGCACATTATACGCGACGAGGAAAAAAGTGACATTGCGTAAGGGGCCGAAGCGCGCGCCGGGGGAAATTTGAATTTTAGAATTTTTCGTGAGAAACGCAAACCGGTCGGCGCTTTGTCACGCGAAGCGCACCGCGGGGAGTAGTTTGCTATATAGTTCGGCGGTCCTGTGAATGGAATTTTTTCGTTTATTTATTTTTTATTTTCTTTTTTTAAATATATACATTTTTTCAGTATTTTTTCGAAGCGAGAATAACTAATTTGTGTTCAATTTCAAGTCGTTCGAGCGCTTTTTAACAGTTTTCGTGAAATCGTGACGGACAGCGATTTACGGTCGCTTCGTGCGAGTGTCGAAACGTACGCCGTACTGCGGGAGGTATTTTTAGGAGGCTCGCGAAATTGCTTTAATTTTCAAGCGGCTAGACAAATATACGCACGGCAAATATGTCAGCGGAGAAGACCGGAACAAAGTTTACTTTCATTAAAAAAAAAAAAAATCATATTTCTCTCTTCAACGTCACTTTACTACAACAGCCATCAATTTTATTGTTCTCTCATGACAATGAGACTCCGGCGCCTATTGTTACGTTTCAATAATAAAATTATTCAAAATAAAAAGCACAAGGAAAATTAGCAAAAATTTCACTCTTTCCGGTGTCCCTCGCCTGCAAAAAAAAAAAGGAAATAAGAAGAAGCAAACAATCGAGTTCCAAAACTTATTCGATCGAACGAAGCGCGGCGTTTATGCCTTTTATCTACCATCGACAGCCCCGAAGTCACTCGTAAAGTTGTACAACGCCCAGAGTGAATGGAGCCCACCTAAGAACCCGGCCCGTACTATTCTGCACTCTCCCGCCTAAGTAAAAAAAAAAAAAAAGAAGGGGAGAGCAATTACTCGCTCGGCCGGCCATTCATTCGCGAGACCGTGCGGGTCCACCGACGAAAATGCGCGGATCTTTAAACTTCCCCTCGGCCATTATCAATCACGAGGAGACCGCCGCCGGCCCCGATATACTGCGGGCATCCGCCTTTTCGCGGGCTTCTTTTAATTCGAAAGAGGAGGGGAGAACCCTGCACGCATTAGTCATCTTCGCAGAAAATCGTCGTCCGTCAAATCATCTTCGCTTCGCCGGTGGATGATGAGATAGAAAAAAGTAGCCGCCGCCGCTGGCAGCGACAAAATTGATGGATCGCCGCCTTGTGTTGTACGATGGAGAATTGCTCGAATTACCCGGAATCGCCCATCGTAATTTAGATTAGATATGTACACGATCGTTTCTGCAGACTCTCAAAGAATGAATAAGATAGCAATAGTTTTATTCTGATGGGATATTTTTGAAAAACTGCAACATAATATGGAAATTAGCGAAAGCTCTTTGTGGCGCGAAATTTGAATTTCTCGAAAATTGGAGATTTAAATTTCGCGCCATAAAGAGCTTTCGCATTATCATTGCTGTACCATCAATTTTTTTTTTTAACTAAATAAACTAACTTTAGGTAGTGTGTATCCATTTTTTACAGTGTTCTAGTCTCGATAGTTTGCGTATGCAAATGCAACGGGACGATAAAAAATAGTCGGCGGTCGGAAAAATGAAAGAAAAAAAAACGTTGGCGCCACGTTTAGCTAAAGTGGCGGCTGTTTAAATAAATAAAGCGGACGTCCTCACATGCCGCGACGGCCGAAGCCGGGGCAATTGTTTCCGAAGTCGGTCAGCAGAACGTTCCATAAATAAAGCCACGGCAATCGGCGATCTGTCCGGCTCACGTACGTGGCCGTTACACAAGCGCGCGGCGACTCGCGCGCTCAGGGAAAAGAGGAAGCGCATAATTTCAACCGCGAGCAAACGCTTGATAATCACCGGAACGCGCGTAACGCCACCTTGGCGACACACAGCGGCGCGTCCCCCGATACTATCTATAAATCCAATGAATTCCGATTTCCCCCTGTCAATGCTAACCCGATAAGCCGATCAGTTTACGAAATGCTTCGAATAAAAGGGAAAACTTTTATGTACTTGAAATCTTATAGAAAATCTATAATTTACTGATCTTAATTCAATTATATAATAGAAATGTTTACGATAAATTGTTTGAGATCGAGGACAAATTTTACAATAAAATATATCTCGTAATTTTTACCATAAAATTTATAATACTTTTAACATTTCAAGTCCGTCCTCCACCTCTAAGAATTAGAATTTATAGCAAATTTTCCTGCACTTTCATTTTTATTGTTTGTAGATATAAATTTACCGAGTGTTGCTAGAATTAGAGCGTTCAAGAATGCTCTGCGCTTTTTCACGGTATTTTTAAATTTATCATTTCTTATCAATAAAGTTTGTTCTTGTACTATTATGTTTTTATTGTAATACGCTCTTAGGCCTATGATGTGAAGCTCAATAAATAAATAGAAAAATAAACAAATAAAATTTTAAATGAAAATAAATAAACAGTAAATATAGAAAAATCTAAATCGAAAGTCTGATCGAAACGAAAAACCGAATAAAAAAGAACGAATTAGATAAATTGTCAATTGATCCTACTACGTATACAATTCATAAACAATTTAAAAAAATGTATCATTCAATAGTCGCCCGCCCAGCAACCAACAGTGCCAATAGTGCGAGCTACAACGAGCGCAAAGAGGCGGTGACGATTCGGTGTCCGGCACTGCGCGCGAAATCGCGAGGGCGTCGCGCCGGCGATGTCACCGCATGGCGCAAGGCTTTGCGCGTCGCGTACGTACCTCTCTCATTCTCACTCACGTGGTCGCGCGGGGCATTTAAACGTCTGGAGATGGGGCGCAGATAAGCGCGAATCCACGCGCTCGGTGCACCGACGTGTATTTGTAAATATAAATGCCGGCTGAGGGGGTGGGGCGGGGGAATTCCCTTTGTGCGCGGGCGCCTTTTTGTCTCTCGAGTGCGCGGAAGAAGCGCGGAGTTTTTCGCGATAATGGACGCATTTTGAAAAAGCCGAGATTACAGTGTTTTGCATCGGGCGAGCCTTATCGGCGAGAAAAAAGAAAATAATAAATGTGCATCGCCGATCTTTATTTATCGGTCCCCGGCATCGTGTACGCTCAATTAGGATCTTAATTACCCGCACTTATCCGACTAATGCATCGTTAATTTCGATGCTAAACGTTAAGAGCGCTTCCCTATACCTGAGGAGGAAATAGAATTTTTTATCAGACAATTTGTTACCGAAAATATTGTATAATAAAAAATTGAGGAATTAGAAAAACCAGATATGTCCGGGTTAATTTAGTTAACTAATTTTAATACTTTTAATTAATTTAATTAAAAATCAATTAATAAATAATAAATATATTATAATAAAGTAGAATAAGTAATACACTTATTTTATATCAAATATTTTTCTTAATAATTATATTACAATAATTAATGGAAGATTTTTAACGTAGAATAATTAAGTAACTATTCACTTTAAGGGGGGGGGGGGGGTTATGTTATAACAACTTGAAAAAAT
>JAWWEN010000020.1:3162305-3179565 GCA_035582955.1 Sycophila texana
TCTGGTAAAATTAACTATATTCCGGTTTACTAGGGTGTATAGTTAAATTTACTTTTGACTTTTTTCTCAGTGTATAACTAATAAATATTTAGGTTTTCTTCGTATTTTCACGTAAGCAGAAAAATACTTTTTTCAAAAAAATCCTTTCTTTTTTCCCCGAACGCGACAAGCTACATCCGCGCGCTGATTAAACTAGCGGAGCACCCGCCGCGAAGCGCACACGATAATCCCAAAATAATTGACCAACAGCCTGTTAATCAGCGGGGCCATTAATTCGAGCTTCCACGGCAACGCTGCCGGGCTTTATCCGGTAAAATCAACTCGTCCGCCTGACAAAAAAAAAACTTAGCTCTAAACAGTCCGCGTCCATTGAATTACGAGGCGAGCCGAAATTTGGCGCGAACCCATTAACGAGAAAACCCAGGGGTCACGCGGGCCTCAATCAAGCGAAACGCGGCTCTCGGTTTTCGGTTGCGCCGCTCGGTAAATCGCTCATTGGCGCAGCGCCGGCGGGATTAAAAGGCGGCGCGGGTTTCCTGGCGCAGCTTCCGCTCGAGAGCCGCGAGGACAATCCGCTGCGGATGCGATTCGCTGCGTAGGCGGACTACTATGTATATACACACTGGCAGAGACCTTCGGGCTTAACTTTTGTTTCGGATCACGCGAGGCATTAGAAATCGCGTAAATTTTATTGTTGCTGGAGTTTTTTTTAAATGCTCAGTATAAACGTGATTGAAAATATTTATTTTTTTCTTTTTTTTTGGGAACTAACACACAAATATGTTTTATTGAATGTCAGAACGAACGTTTTTTAATGACAATACCAAAATTATTTCGTTCTTGTCAATTAATTTATCCGTACGAATCAATAAACAATTAGAATCTATAATTTTTATTTTACAAATAAACGTATCAATATTGAATATTCAGTCATCTAATTGTAACCCACTTATTCCACTTACTGTGTGTTAATTAATTTTACCAATTACTCGAAATGTATGTTTTTATTGTTATTATGCAAATATGCAATTAATTATATAATATCTAATGAATTATTACTCGTCGCCCGCTATATCTAAAATTCTAAAATTGCGGACTGTCTATGCGATAAATCTATCTGCAATACATCATGGCAAACACTGAAATGTAAATGCCTTCTATCAACGAAAACCTCAATCAATTTAGCGAGATTATTTGGCATGCATAATCCTCTTATCGGCGAAAGAATCAATTCGACTTTCGTAATCTCGCCAATTATTTAATTACAGCCCCCTAATTAAAGAGGAGTATTTATCCAAGAGTTTCTAAAAAAAAACAATTAATTAACATTAATTCATTAATAATACACGAGTGTATCACCCTCTTAAATATCGATGTCTATTTAAAAAAAAAAAAAACTTTGCAAAATAAAAGAGGACATTTGATCATCCGTCAATTCATTGTGATCATTGGGTAGATTAACCCGTTTTATGGGGAAAGTGCAACAAGTACTGCGCGACGGGGCGTGTCGTCGTTCTCCGCGCCAAACGGCTTACCTCAAAATTAAATGCATTTTTCCGGCGCTAATTGTTTTCAAGGATCAGAGTCGAGAATAATGCGCGCAGGCAGGAGGCGAAGTAACTTCGGGGGTAATCGCGACAGGCTGACCCAGTTAAGGAAAACTGGCGCTGACGTGAAAGGGAAAAAGGAGAAGCATCGCTGACAGCGAGCGCGGAAACTGCATAAATTTCATCTGCGCTTCGAGCGAAAGCCTCGGTACGAGATGATAAACTTATTATGATCGGGGGAGGAAAAAAATGTAGGAAATTATATTAATCGGAAAATATGCGGCCAACGAGTACATTTTAAATTCCATAAATATAAAATTAAATACAAAAATTTAAATGAAAGTTCCATTTTTAATTTTTATAAGACTAGATCAATTTGCCCTTGCTTTATTTCTGAAAAGAGAAAAAGAATAAATACCGAATAGCTGATTTTTAAGCTTTTTTATTAAATTTCCTTTTAAATGATTTAAATCTTTAAATTATTTAAATATATTTCATAAAATCAAGTCTTTTGTATAATACAGTTATTTCCAATTAAGTTACCTTCAGAACTTTATCTACAAATTTTCCTTCATCTACAAATTCATTCGTTAACTGGATATAAAATGTAAAGAAATAAAATTGAAAAAGACTGTCACTTTAAATGCACTAATCAATTCAATTACTGAAACATTCTTGCATCAATTTGATTTAATTATTAATGAAAATCAATTCTTTAATATAATAACAAGTATTTAAATAATTTCTTAATCATATTAATTAGTTTAATTATAAATCTAAAGAAAATCGTTTCAATCAACTCCTCATAGCTATATACCTACTCTGAGGATGTGACAAAGCGATGCCCGATAACTACGTAACTGACGTCGCTGCTCCCGGCGAAATGAAATTCCGTTCTTGTCTCCACCCTCGGCGCATTAGCGGAAGGAACGAGGTCGTTTTTCGTCAAAGCTCATTTTCTCGCGGGCCGTGCGCATTTTCGGTTTCAAAATCGCGCGCCGCGCGAGCTTTCCATTAGTGTCGCGTTCACCGCCTGTTCTTTTTGTCCGACGGCTTAATTACGCTTTTTCATGGACTAGCCCTTTTCCTCGCCTCGCCGCCAGATTGTGTCCCTTTTTTTTCAGGCGCTTTTCTCCTTTTAAAGCAAGTTATTCGCTCGTTAATCATAGAATTAACGTCGTTAATTAATACTGAAACTTTTATGCATTCGTTACGCTTTAACAGAATTCTACATTTTGAGCATCGTTAAAATCACTGTATTTCACTTTTAGATAAATCAATAACTTGATAAATTGAAGATAAACTTTAATTTCTGGAGATCTTTTTAGTTTTAATTTATTTTTTAGTATACAAGCGAAACTATAAAGTTTAAAATTAAAAGAAGAATTTACGAATGCTGCGATAAAAAAGCTGCTTATCGTAATTTGATTTGCTTAATTCCTTATTTAAAATATTTTTAAATTATTGTCAATTTAGCCTACGTTATTTAAGTTACTCCTGTAGCTCATCAGTTTCATTCATCTATAAACTTAATTAACTTAAATAAAAAACATTTAGTCGTATCTACATATTTCATCGAATTAAAAAAGCAACACAGAACAGAAAAGAAAAAAGCTTAACACAACTTCCTAAAGTCAAAATAATCAATCAACTTATTTAGACTATTTCATTAACGACTTGACGCAGCTGGCATTTCGACGACTAATTAGCAGATTATTCTTTCATTACCAACGAAGGAGCCAGTGCTAAATCCCAATTTTCAAGACAAAGTAAATTTAAAAGACTGCTGAGAGAATCTGCGATAAAAGCTACGTAAGACGAAACTAGTAAATAACAGATGCTACCCGAGTTTGCGCGGTGTAAGCTGATTTTGCATTAAAAATCAAGAGCTTCAAACCATTACTTACCTCTTTTTGTATTTAGTTTGAATAATTCAGAAAAGTGCTTCGTACCCGTACCCGTTTTGTTAATAATCACAAAATTTGCGCCAACGACAATCGGATTACTCATTAGGAAATAATGATGATGTTTATTATTAGAGGAGAGTGTTCGTGGATGTTATATGCGGTGTTCAACTTCAGGAAACTTTGAATGGTACAAACAAAGGATTTGAGCAAAAGATGAAAATGTCAATTTAATTAAATAAGTTCTGCATTTTACAAAGCAATAAGTTACATAGGTTTCTTTATAAGACAATTGAACAACTAACATAGAGTCTTTATAATTCCTTTATACATAAAATAAACACGTATAAATCTAAAACGATCCCGATTGATAGGCATGACACCATCGCATCGCGTACATACACGTAACAAACGTGTCTTCGATTCGAAATAAAGCGTAGTGTTTTTTTATATCCGTGCTTCAAATGCGCTTAAATCGTTCCTTGATTGCTTATTTACCTTTCTCTCCATTTCATCTCTCTTTAGTATAACAAGGTGATTCAGGACTGACCTTTCGAAAATTAAAAAAGCTCTTACTTATTACAAATTATAAAGTGATATTGTTTCGCGAAACTTACTGAATGAAAAAAAGATGAACCTATAACAAAGTTGTTGTTATTCAAGAGTTTAAAAATTAAAGAGAACGTTGTGATGTTGTCTTTAATGATTCGTATTCTATGTCTTCATAGAAAATGTTATCAAAGTGTATTATTATTGCCATAGCACAACGGAGGTAGGACCCAATTGCACCTACGCGCTCCAATATCATATAGTTCCTGCACTTGGAAGACTCTGGCGATTCGCCGCTCGTGTCAGCGGCAAAACGACGTTTGTAAATGTGAGCGCTAGCACCAAATCGTTCGATCAATCGATATTAATTTTTTTAATCGGCAGTACAATATTCCGTCTCTTCTCCGTTATAGGCTTTTTTAACTTCATGGCTTCGATAGAAACGTTAATATTAACGAACGAACAACCGCAATATCGTTTATAATATCGCACAGTCGTTCCCTCATCGATTAATTATACTTTGAGATGTGTATGCGCTCCCGCATATAAGATATTAAAAATTAAGGCTAAAGTTTTTTGTTTCAACGTTGCAGATCCGCGCTCGTACCGCGCGGAATGCTTTGATTTTCAGTCGATTTTGTTGGAGTTTGATATACGCTATGTTCTTCGCGGAAAATTCTGTCTGTCGCCTTCAGCCCTGCTGTTCCCCAGCGTTTTGATCCTCGGACTCGATGTCCGATATTGACATGGATCAGTCACTGAAAAAATAATAATAAATTTTTATTCGCCATTTTCGAAATTATTTAATGAATAATATTTGAATGTATAACACAAACCTGTCGCTATTTTCGCTAGTGCCTTCCTCGCTACAATCAAAGTCGAGATCGCCCTGAATGGCGGATTGTAATTCATCGATCATTTGTGATGCAAGTTTGAGGTCTTCCTTGACGGTCTTCGTTTCAGCCTCGGCTGCTTCCAGAGCCTTCTCCAGATCCTGACGCGCCCGTATCGCTTCCTGCTCACGTGCGGAGGTCGAAGAAGCTTCATCGCGGGCTTCGCGCAGTGAACGCTGCAGTCTGCGAGCCGTGTCTTGGGCAATCTGCTCTTTCGCGCGCAGTAGTCCTGTTTCAGCCTGTAGTTTCTCCACGTTCTCCTTCAATCGAGCTATTTGTGTCTGCAATCAATCCAATTAAAATCAACCATTAATCAATAAACAAATATAAAATAAATCAATCAATAGATCAATAGGAATATAAACGTTTTTATACCGTATTTTATTTATTTATTTACTTTACATTAAATGGAATTTAATTTAAAATCCATCGCAATAAGAATAATGCAAAATTTTTAAATAAATTAAAATGAAAGTTTTTAATTACATCTTTAGGAGTGTAACGTTTTATCAGATCTTGCAAAAATTTGATAGTTTTGCGTATTTTGTAATGAAAAGAGTTAAATGAAGACAATAAATTACCTCTAATCGTGCCCTTGTAGTTTGCTCGAGCTCAAGTTTGCTTTCGAGCTCTTTAGTGCGTAACTCGAGACGCCTCGTCGCAAGACTATTGGCCGTTGGGTCACCCAGTTGCTCCACCGATTCAAGTCGGTGAGTTAGCTCCGACAACTGATCCTTAAGCGACGATTTCTCGGCTTCCAAGGCTGCTATCTGCACCTGCGCTTCCTGCAATTGCGCCTGCTCAGCGGATACTTGCTGGACTGATGCACGGTACTTTTTGAGGACCTAAAATAATCAAATATTATGATTTAAAAAATGTGTCATTGTAATAAAAAATAAACGCATAATTAAAATATGCTGATCATAAACATTTAAGCAAATGACCTTATTTTCAAATATCAAATATCTTCTTATTTTCTACTTTGCAACCGTTGAAAATAAAAAAAAAAGTGTGGGTCTCGGGACCCCCGACACAAGTGATAACTTCCGTATTGTAAGTTACACGTATTTTATGTAGAACTCATCGCCTTTTTATAAATTCAATTCAAAAACACTAAATTGACATTTATAAAATGTTTTTACTCAATTGAAATTTATATAAAAACATTTTATAAATGTCAATTGAGTGTTTTTGGACCATTTTATGATGTTTTAAGAAAATGTCTACGAATATTGGAAATGACCGAAAAATCAGTATTAGACCAATATTAAACTAATTACTGATTTATGTTTGTACATAAATGCAACTTTTTTTTTTAATTAGGAAACGATGTGTATGATTTGGACAAGTGCCTTGGGAAAGGAACGTATGGAACCGTCTTTAAAGGTAC
Source organism: Sycophila texana (assembly GCA_035582955.1). Classification (NCBI taxonomy): domain Eukaryota; kingdom Metazoa; phylum Arthropoda; class Insecta; order Hymenoptera; family Eurytomidae; genus Sycophila; species Sycophila texana. Next base: position 3,168,589 of record JAWWEN010000020.1, read on the forward strand.
CGACTTGCAAACCCGTAGAGTTGTTGCGTTAAAAACACAAAAACCTGCGTGGGTTTGGGAATTTTACATTGCAAGGGAGATCAAGACTCGGCTCACTAATCCGCACATGGTTTGTTTTGTTGTTTTTTCCCCTTTGTCTTTATTTTTAAGTAAATAAATCTATAATTGAATTCTAACTGGTTTCGATTTCTTTTAGTTGCGAGGTTTTATGGACGTTCAGTGTGCTTACATAGCAGAAAATGGAAGTGTTTTAGTCACGGAATTCTCCAAATATGGTACATTGTTGGAAGTTACGAATAAAATCAAGATCTCAACTGGAAAGCCGTTGAGCGAACCCCTAGCCATATTTTTCACAATAGAGATGCTGCAGATTGTGGAATATTTGCATAAATGCCAAATCATACATGCTGATATCAAACCCGACAATTTCTTGTTAATGCACATGTAAGAAATTTTTTTTAAATTTATTTCTTGAAGTGATTAGTTTTTCTTCGAAAGTAATTTATTGATTTACGATGATTAATGTTCGATTTTAGGCCATCCGAGGATGTAAGACCCACTATACAATTAATAGATTATGGCTGCAGTATTGACATGAGTCTACTTCCTGAAGGCACCAAATTCACGCAAATCATAAAAACCGAAGACTTTACCTGCATCGAGATGCAAACGGGAAAGCCATGGACTTATCAGACCGATTTGTACTGTCTAGCTGCTTCTAGTCATTGTCTTCTGTTCGGAAATTATATGAGGGTTTCGATGAGTGGGGATAAATGGTATATTAATTCAAAATTACCCAGGTATGTAATAATTCGTAACATGTTCATTTATTTCTTTTCTTCCTTTTTAACTTTTAACAAACTGTATTGGAAAATATTCAAACTTATTATCTTCCAAATAGGTATGCTAAGAAAGCCGTGTGGGAGCAATACTTCACAGAACTATTAAACATAGAATCGTGCGAGAACCTGCCTGATTTAGCGAAATTGCGGAACATGATGGAGGAAGCGCTGGCGCAGATGCCCGAACTACAGACTAAATATCGGCAATTTTCAAATGTCCTTAATCATCGATAACGTTTACTCAAGCCGCTGTTTTATTCACGAATCATCGCTCAACAAAGCGTATCAAGAGCAATGCAAATAATTTGGTCGAAAAATATCATTAGTAGTTTATCTTCTCTTTAACAATATTTACAATTGGCTAATTCTTAAGCTAATGCTTTAATCGATACAAAGTATTCTTTTAATTCTTGTAGTTATGAAATTTTTATGTTTTACATGCATCGTTCCGTTTTTTAAATATTTTCTAGGTTCTACTTGCGAGGGAGATAGAATATTTTTTTAATTTTGATTTCGATTAAACAAGGAAAAGAAAATAGCTAAAGTACAATCAGATTGAAATTCAAAAGAGAAGATAAAGACGGCCAATATCGTGGTGAATGATGGAATTAATTGTAATACGCTATTTATTAAGAATATCGTTTATCAATTTCATAATCATAACAACTAGTTAAGGCCTTTCAACTTGCTTTCTCTTGTGCTTATTATGTGTCAAATTTGAATATGTTTACATAATTTTAAAGCTATAATGCAGAAGAAACCCCATTTTATCTACGTTTTTTAAGAATTCATAATATTTTGTGAAAATGTTTTTAAATTTGTTGTTAATTTTAACGAAGTATACACGTAATTTTATTCGCAGAATACGAACTTGATATTAGTCACGTGTATTTAAATTTGACACGTAAAAAGTGGTTACGCACGTTGAGCCACCGTAAAAAAATAGATTCTATGAATTTAGAGTAAGTGAATGGGGAACTAATAAGGTAAGAAAGCATGGACAAAGATTTCAGATTTCCGTTGGGGTGATTTATTGTTAGATTTTATAAAAACCTACAAATATTAGGCCGTGTAGTAGTAATATTAATGATAAATAATAATTATAATATTTAAAGCGTACGAACTATGAAAATATAAAAAGTTCTCTGCTAAGGCACGCATAAGCGATAAAGTAATATAATATATCGCGCTCGTTCAATCATATACTGATAAATGTATACTTTGCCTTACTTGGACGATGCAGCGTAAAAAAGACAAAAAAAAAATATATAAATTCAAAACAAATTGATGAAAATGAACTTTCTAATGTATTAAAACCAAAAGATAAATTGACATTTCCCATTGATCAATTAAAAAACAAAGTGGCAATGATAAACAATATTAATACGCTGGTCTTTCTTTTGTTTTAAATGATAATATACATTTGTTTGAATTACATTAAATAAAATTATATCTTTTTCTATAATAATAAAAAAAAAAACAAATACTTGTATAAAGATGGTTTTAATTCTTCAAATCCCATCACAGTAATTTTCTTAATACGTACGGCTACTTCACGATTCTTATGTAGATTTTGTATATAGAGCTTAATATTAAATTGCTATTTTTTTCTAAGATTTTACAATGTAATGCTGACGCATTTTTATGAATATTTTTTAAAAATTACTTAATTAAAAAGGATATGTACGCACAGTCTATAGAAAAATATAAAATTTTTCTTATGCGATTTTAAGTTTTATTTTTAATTAATAAAGAAAAGGATGGACCAATTGTTTTATTCTCATCCCATTGCATGCAGTTGCTTTTTTAAAGATGCATCATCCATTGAATGTCAATATTTACATATTGAAATTCACTGCGATATTCAAATAGTTTCTTTCGGTTGTGTAGATTGTATATGCAAACAAGGATGTAAAAACATTATTTCCAAGCTTAAAACCCGACATTTGTAAAATTTATATTTTGTACTTCTATAATTTACTATAAGTAAAACATTTAGTGGGTTGGAGCGCAAGTCACATGTATCAGAAAATAATATACATATAGATAATAAAAATCGTTGTATTATTAGAATATAATTTTCTTAAGAATATAAATATTTACGAACTAAAAAAGTACTGAAATATTTCTATCATTCCTTCTCACTCAACGGATACTTATAATTCTAGAAATTACCAAACACAAAGTAAGAATAATTATAGATATTTTTATTTAAAGTCTATTTTTAAAATATAAATTAACAATCGCATAGTCGTATAAAAATAATTTACACTTACAATTTTATAAATACGCTTAATCAGAAAATCAAGGCAGATTTTAAATCATACTTCAGATCATCAGTACATTTTCTATTATTTCGGTTTACACGGCATAAGTTGTAACAATATTTACACATTGACATTTTACGAAAATATATAATTAATTTCATTACGTTCATTTTAAAACTTTGTTTTTAATATCAATCGATTATTTGCCATTTTTCAGTCATATTAAAAGTATTGATTAAGTAACCTATTAAATATATTTTCCTACATGCTTAGAAGAACTTCTGGTTAAAAAGATATACAGTAAATTCATTTTAAAAGTTCTTAAGGCTTAGAAATAAAGGCTTAAATTCATCTATATTACAATTTTTTACATTTTTGATTTGTTTAAAATTAAGCAGACTAATTCTATTTCTTTCCATAAAATTTGCGATTCAGCAAGTGAAGCAGCAGGTTTACGTTGATCTTCGCTTTGCCGAACATGTCCATGATGGGTGAACCTTCGTATTGCAATTGGAGTAGTGTTGGCACGTCAACATCCACCTTTTCCATTTCCACACCCATGAATTTGCCTCGCACGGTGAACACTCCATCGTGTTGCGTGGGCGATATTTCGAATATTACGTTCTTAAACTGCGACTGGGGAAGTCCAACAACTTCTATGAGAATTCCTTTCTCTTGCAGTTTGGCTGCAGAATATTTCAACGTTATCTTGGTCTTGAGCTTTCCAGGGCCATTCTTCTGATTGCCTCTTAATGAGTGCATTGATCTAAGTTATTCAAAATTAAAATTTGAATTTTAATATAAGTATCTCAAAGTTGCGTTAAAAATTTTAAATCGAACACTTACTTTTTTCCTGTGTTGAGATTCGCTAAGCATTGCCTGATGTATTCGTTATAGTACTCGACTTGTTCTTTGTAGTACTTCGATTTTTCTTCCAATCGTTGCTTCGCCACCCGAAGCATCTTTAGTTCTTTGTTACGCAAGACTCTGTAACGGCCCTTGTTGCATAAATCTTTGGCTACGGCGGTGACGATGTTTTGGTAACAATCGTCTCGCGACACCCAACCACTGAGTTCCAATTTATTCAAGTATGCGCGAAGTTGAAGCTTGCAATCGTCAAGTGAAGCACTATAGTTAACGAAAAAGAAATTCCGATTAATTAATGTTTATTTGCTAGGACGTTTAATAAAATTTTAATTTTTATTACCTTCTGTGCAACACTACAAATGGATCCCCATAAGCTTGTACATTATAAAGATCCTCTTGAGTCGTGGAAGTTTTAGTTTCCAGTGCCTCGTCTAAAGTTTCTCCCTTCAGGAACTGAAGGACAGATACCAATAACTCCTTGGTTTTTATGAACAACCTACTCAAATTCGTATCGTCGTTTTCCGGCACTTCGAATTTGTTACTGAGAACCAAGCAGACTTCTGTTTTTCCAAGTTGGTTAATATTAACTTCGGTCGACGACTCCGCTACAAGGATTTCAAATTAGTAAATTAAATTGCAATTAGTAAATTAAACTGCAAATTAAATTATAAAAAAAAAAATATGATAGTGTTAAATAAATAGTCTTACTCAATCCGAGAAGAGTCGCCACGGTCGGCGTGTTCCCCAAATCATCGAGTAACTCATGTAACGGATCCAGCGGATCGGGTGCTATATGGTCTTGATATTCTGCTACCAAACTATGAGTATCACAAATATCTTGAAGCGAAATCGTAATCTCAGGCTTATGAATGAGCGTCGCCTCAGTGTACTCGTGCATACTGAAATGATCGTCGAGTTCTTCGATAGTACAACAGTGTCTGAAGAATTTCTTGAATTTCTCATGACAATCGATTATAAATGGATTTAGGCGCACCAGGTGCGATGACTCTTCACCGAACTACAATTAATTAATAAAAATCAAATTAATGAAAGTCAGTTTTGGCATTTTGACGGACATTTACAAAGTAAATTTTGACTTACTCCATTTTTAGATGCAGCAAATTGCAAGATTTTGGCGATGCTCGCTAAATTTCTTCTTTGCTCATTAGACAGAGACTTTTCGACAGGTAGGCTCACAATGTCGTAGGCATCGGGAGCGACGATCGCAGCGTTAATAAAGTGATAATAAATTAAATTACCGACGACTTTTAAAATAGCCTTTTCGGGTGTTTCCGGAAACTTTTCGGTCAAAGTGTCGTTCAGTACCTTGGCCATGTACAGCATGCCGTAAGGGATTAAGTTGCGCGATGTTATTATGCGATTCAGGCACTCGAGTACCGTCGATTGCAGTAGTTTGATACTGTTATCCAGCCTTATTCGCACCTGCTCGTACTGCATGGCTTGCTGCTCCGAAACCGTATACGGCAAATCTCTAAAAATTTTTTTTATAATCGTTAAAATAATATCTATAAATTTTTAATTATTATTAAACTGATAAATTATTATTTTTTTTAAAATACTAACAAAGCTTCTCCAGTTTCCGTTTCGAGTTGATTTCGCCAGCATTTGTAGATGTCTACGGGATTAGTTTCTATAGTTATCGTTTTGTCGGAAATAATTTTTTCAATGATAGGACCCAGGATTTCCCTTAGAGCTCGGGGACCATTGACTTTTCTCGCGTAGTTTACCGCCATTTTTAGAACTAATGGATTACCAGTAACTACTTCCGATGGTTTTTCAAATTTACATCTAAAATAAAACAAAGATGCTTAATAGTTACAATTATTATAAATTTTAATGAAAAAATTCTCAATATCTACCTTATTTCTTCTCGTAGCGCCGTTCCCAAAAGCTTTAGCAGTAAATATTCTTCGCGCGAGTTTGAGCCAAAATTAAAAAGATTTAGAATAACATCGTGAAGGAATTTATTTGATTTACTCTGAGGCAAAAGGAAAAGTAATTTCGATAAATAATTCGGATTCGTTTGTAGCGCATAAAACAGATGCTGGTATCCCTCAAGCCTTCGTCGGCCTTCTTTAGTGAGGGACTTCAATCCTCTATAAGTACTGTGCGTATCCGAAGAAAATGAATGTTTCCGCACCCTTTTCGTATCCTTATTTTCAGTCAAGTTTTCTAAATTCTTTCCGTGTGCTACAACATCCTTTAAACAGTAATAATATTCAAAGTTAGCGCGTTTTAATTATGGAATTAAAATTTTTAATAAAAACAAAGATACCTGTAGCGTTATGCGATTTTGAATTAACAAGCCTATTTTGATATCCATATTGTCTAATTGTTGCGAAAGGTTCTGATTGTGTTTTATCAGTTGAACCACTTCGTTTTTCAATTGCTAAAAAAATAAATATTTTAGCAAATTTTTTGACATAACTATTATAAAAACTGTAACTAATTAAAAAGATTTACATACTTGGAGTTGCAGATCTTTATCATAGTCCTCAGCATTGAAATTTAAGATACCAGAAAAATGTCGCACCACGGAAAACGGTGGTGTCTTCATCCGTAAAAGAGAGTGAAAAGCTCTTCTAGCTGCTCGTCCTCTCCAAAGTGCTTGAATTTTCGTTATTTTATCTTCCTAAAATAAAATAAAAAGTAGATGTTTATTTTAAACATATAATCAAATAGTAAGCAGTACGTTAATTAAACTAACGTGTTCTCTATAATGTTCCATTGCCAATTCAAATCTACTTTTGGCTTTTTGAAAGTTACAAGTGTTCATTGTTCGATTCTTCATTCTGTTCTCTAATAAATGAATGTACTTGCGTCGTTGTATTAGTCCGCGCCACCAGGCCTGAATCGTGATAATCTTTTGTATATTTTGGGCAATTTTTTTACGAAGCAAATATCCGCGAATGTGCGCTTGAAGTTTAATGAACAGCTTCTCAAAATTTTGACTAGTATCTTGCGAAACTTCGGTTATAGTGACCCTTCTTATTACATCCTATAAATGATTATATTTTTAAAAAAAGACATTTTATTTTAATTTTTTACGAAAAAAAAAAGAGTAACATACTTCGACGTCATCTTTGGTTATAAAACGTGATTCGGAAATGGATTTTACACGATCCCAGGTGTAAGTGCAATTTACAAGGTTGATAAAAGACTCATTACCTTCAGAAGTTACGTAACGAATATAAGGACAGGTATACTTTTGTTCCTGAAATTTAAGAATTACGATATGAAATTTTGGAAAAATTTTTAGAATCATTAAATAAATCAACGTTATAATTTGTTTTTATAATATTACCTTATTTTTTTTCAATTTTTTCAATGCTTCAAAAATTTGTAATTTATGTTTTTCGGTTAATTTCAAATTAGCTGATTCTAAACACTCAGCTGTAAATAATAAATCATCTCGTTCTAATCCTATATTTATCTGAGCAAGTATGGTGCAAGCTGTTAAAAAGAAATTTACGATGTTTTTAGTACGTATTAAAAGCTCTTTTTTGATAGCAAAAACATAAATATTTTAAACGTGACGGTACCCAATTGGACGCTTTCAGATTCCGAAAGGACGATTTCTGTTATTTTTTCGACATCTTCTAGCCATAATTCACATCCATCCCGAGATTTTTCGTCTAAGCGTTGCTTCAATAATCGCAGATAAAGCGAGGCATCATTTGGAGAAGTCGTCTTCTTCAATTTTAGAGAAATTTCCTTTAAAGCTTCCATCATCTCTGTTCGACTGTTTTTTCTAACAGCCTTATTAAGATTTGTTAATACGTCTACGACTGTGAAAAATATTTAAATGTACAAATTGACTTTTAGCTTAGGGATTTTTAGTTAGTAATGCAAACGAATTTTTTTTTTATGTTAATATCTTATTGTCTTTGTTATTTACCTTTATTGTCTTCTGCACACTGTTCATTGACAAGATCGACACATTCTTGTATGTCAATATAAGTCAAAAGTGGACACTGTTCACCATTTATTTGTTTTTCACAACGAACTGCTATCAATGCTCTGCAATATTTCACTTTATTTTCTTCTTCTAGATTCTGAAAAGTAGAATTATAAAACATAGCATCTAAAAGTTAAATAAATTGTGAAATTAATGTATCCTTACAGCGACATGAGCATCTGGGCAGCATAGGGCTCTATATACTAAATCTGGGTTGTTAGTATCAATTGCCTTTGTAACACTTGCAATGGCAGTTAAAACTCTAATACTCACTACTACATCACTGTGAGTTAAGTCAGCCTATAAACATAAAAATAATTAGTTTTATAGGAAAATAATTAGAAATTTCAGTAAAACGATATATACTTTGGATTCTGCACGATCAATTTTCATCTCCTCAAAATAAAGTGGAACAGCAAATTCATCAATGTGATTGGATATCCCTAATTTAGGATCAATCAGAGCATTGAAAAATTCTTTTTCAGAACCATGTTGCAAAATTTTGTTTAAATATTTGACTGATTCTTCACCTAAAAATGAATTATTTAATACTTGTACGTTTAATAACATAAAAGTGTTATAGTTGCCACTTACGTTTTCTAGATTTTAAAACTTGTTCATTTGCTGAGTCTACAATCATTTGCAATCTTTTTTGCCAATATTGAGTGTTTTCTAAAGATCTATCATCCCATTCACGACTGTTTACAAGTAATTTAAGTTCCTTTTTATAAGCACTCTCATTTTCAGAGGACAATCGTTGCAGTTGCAAATAAGGATTGCTTAAAGCCTTTGTGACGTGGTTGTCTTCTTGTTGGATAGAGTCTGTTACCCCTTCCATTGCACATTGCACTGAAAATAAAATTTATTTAATATAAATACTAAATTATAGTATTAATATTTTAGCTAAAAAGTTACAAACTTACCGTTCACATTGTTTATATGTCCTTGTATTTCAGCTTGAGTTAAAAGATCGTCATAAGCATCAGGAACATAGCTGTCATTTAATGACTGTGAAAAAATAAGATCTTTAAATTTTAATATAAGTAAGATATAGTTGAACAAATTTATCATTATTCTTACTCTATTCATAGCTCCTTGGGCTTTGGTTTCCTGAGCTTCTATTAAAACTTCATAATACAAACTGCTGTAGGAAGGCTCAACATTTGTTAAACGGACTGCAGGATTTTTTAATTTCGACATCAGAAATCTGGAATCCTTAAATACAACATTGAATTTGAAAATAATTTCTAAGTATTTTAGCACAAAGTTGATACTAATATTTAAGATTTAAAGATACCTTGGATGTCAAAGATTCATTAATGGCTAATACTGCAGCATGTAAAGAAGCAGTATCTCCTGGCATACTGTTGGTCATAAGACCACCAATTGTTTGGAATGCAGGCATTTGAACACCAAGTTCTTGGAGTTCTTTACTGACAGAATCAATTTCTGCATCTGTAAAGAAAATAAACATTATATTTTATTACTGTTAATTTTACTAGTTGTACTTTTATTTTTCTTATACATACCAGTGAAGTTTACTTTTCCATACAAGTCTTGAATTTGAGGAGCTTTTCCTAATTTAAATAAGTGTGTACTCAGGGCATGAATGCAATAGATTAAACGAGGCATATTTTTTTTATCATAAATGTCAGTAGTTTCAGGTTGAAAAATCTGAAAAGTAGTAAAGTTAAAGAAACTTTAAAAGAAATCATCATGAAAGAATGTTAACAGAATCTTAAATGTTTAACTTACAAATGGTAATTGCATGGATTTAAGACAGACTAAGAAATGATTAATATTATCTGTATGACGAAATTGTAGACCTGCAGCTGAATATCTTCTTTGTTCGATGTCATAAATTTTATTCGTAGGCATGATTTCCGGAGCTATAAAATGACCCAACTTTGCCAAATACACACCATTTCTTAGATTTTCTTCTAGTTCTGTTGTTGGGGGCAATTTTTCTCTCAAACAAGCTTCCATCCATCTAAAACAAAGTATTTTTTATCAACACATTTGTAGATAATATCTGTCAAATTAATTAAAATATACACACTTCTTAGCTTCTTCCAGATGACACAGATATTCGTAAGCCAGAGTCTTCTGTCTAATCTCATCCATTTCCTCTGCTGTCTTTCGGGCATCTTTCCCTACAGAAAAATGAAAATACATCATGTAGATGCAAATGTTTTCATTGTATCCTTTTATAAATAAATAAACCAAGTAAAAGAAAAAAGCACAATAAGAGTGTGGAATACAGTCTTATAATTTAAACATAAAAATTTTCACCAAATCATCTCACTTTTTCACCCTAAATATTTATAAATATTAGTGGGCACGGTAATGAGTATATCAACAACAAAAACAAATGTCTTTTTTTGTACTCACCGCCGTTCCTCGCGACGAGAATCTGCTCGTCTTCCTTCGTTTTCATTTTCTCTTATATTTGGCTCGGCAAAATCACTGAATTTCACGTCTTTTACGCCGCGAAAACTCGCCGGACGAAGTTGCGCATCCTCGCAGCTGCCAGTCTCATCGGCCTTTTTAACGTCCGATAACAATTCAAAAAGAACGTTACGACACCACGTGACTGGACATCCTGCGCTAATTGGCCCTTTAAAAGTGCATCCTAAGGTCCGTTCCATGCTGCGAGTTTAGGAACAGATGTGCGGTACTATGACAACACTTTTTTGGTAGTGTAATAGCCTAATATTTTATTTAAATATTTAACTGATTTTTTTCGCTTGAAAATGAATTATTTATTTAATATTCGTACTTTATAATAACATAAAGTGTTATATACCGTTGTGAGTTTACTGTTTAGGATCATATGTACGGTATGATGACAGCACTTTTTTTGGTATAGTGCAAACGTTGCAAAGTGCAATATTTCATATAGGGATAGTAGTATTACGTCAAGTTTAGTACGTTTGATATTGAATCTAAGGGCTCTTGCACGTAAAAAGGAATGGAAGGTATATGAAGGAACACGAAGGCACATGAAGGAATATGAAGGAAT
>JAWWEN010000020.1:3179665-3202586 GCA_035582955.1 Sycophila texana
TCCAATATTGATTTTTCGGTCATTTCCAATATTCGTAGACATTTTCTAAAAACATCATAAAATGATCCAAAAACACTAAATTGACATTTATAAATTGTTTTTATAAATTTGCACTGTGATCCTCGGAAAAGTGGGATAGCGTGCGCCGCACGGTTAAGGCAAAGAAAAAGCCTAAGAGTGAGAGGAAAGAAAGAGAGTAGGTAGTCGCTATGTGCATGAGTGAAAGAGAGAGAACATAACCGACGGAAAATTAACCGTGCGTTCACAGTGACGTAGATACCGCGGTTGATCTTTATATCACTGTGACGTTTTTTCCTACTTTTGGAGACTAAAATTCCTGAGCATTCGGTGCCCCATAAGAAGTTATCACTTCAATAAAAAGCCAATTACCTCAGCCAGCTCTTCCTCGTTCTCCTCGAGCTGAGAAAGGAGTTCGGTACGCTCGCGGTTGGCAGAATTCGCGCGTTCTTCAGCCTCGCTGCGTTGACGTTGAGCCTCCTCGAGGGCCGCTTGCGTCTCGTTCAGGTCTTGCTCGAGCGCCTGCTTGGCCTTGACCGCGACCGCCCGCGCGCACTCCGCATCCTCCAGCTGATTTTTCAAGTGACGCAGAGCCGCTTTGCCTGTCGAGTCACCCTTGGATCGCTCCAACATCGTCTGTGCGTTCCTCAGCAGTGCTCGCGTCCTCTTCAAGTCGCGCTTTAGTCTAAAATTTTAAACACAAAAAATACATCAAACTAAAAGTACAAGGATTAAATATTTCATTTCACAATTAATGTACGAAACACTCGTTTCGCCCCACCTACAAATTCGACTCGTGTATGCATCGTCTTCAAAAACTTCATTTAAAAAAAAAAGGAATGAAAAATAAATAATAAACTAAAACTTCAACATCTGAGCGAAATGAAAGGTGAAGAAAAAACGAAAAAAAAAATCCTTTATGTTGAACGTACGATTGTACTTTGCGGACAGTCTATCAAATATTTATAATAACAAGTATTTAACTACTTGTTAAGTAATAATAATCCAGCGTACCTTTGAATGGTCTCAGCCTCGGCGGCACGATCGGTGCGGTCCTGATCCTCGAGTGCGACGAGCCTGCGCTCCAGGTCGTGTTTCTCCCTGAGGACGATGGTACGCTCCTCGTGCTCGTTCTCAAGTTGTGCCTCGAGGGCCTTGACCTTCTTCATGGCGCTGCCGCGCACATCTTCGAGCTCCTCGTCGCGCTGCTGCATCTCCTTGCGCATTTCCTTGCGCTGCTGCTCGATGCTCATCTCGAGGCGTAGTTTCGCCTGCTCGAGCAGCTGCACTTGACCCGCCAAATCATCCAACTCCTCCTCCTGGTCCTTCACCTTCTTCTCGAGCTCATGCTTAGCCTTCTTCAGCTGCGCCACCTCCTCCTCTGTTTTACCGCCGAACGTAAGCTCCTCCAGCTCCTGCGTCAACGTGTGCATGCGCTCCTCCTTCAGCTCGATTTCCAATCTTGCATCCTGGTATGGAAATTTTATTTTTATAATACATTTACACTTTAAAATTGTTCTTAATCATTTGTTGTGTAATTATTACATTTTAAAATGCTTCTTATTTTATATGAGAACATAATTTTCATTCGTAAATTAAAAAAAGAACTAATTTTTTTGTACGAATTAATAACAATTAGAACTGGTACAATTTCAGTGCGAAGTAAAGGAATTTATAATTAATTACATCAGAGTACTATTACGTTTTAGATTTAATTTTATAATTTAAATATCGTATCTTGCGTATAATAAGGAAAATATGTCCGTACACGATTTTAATTGAATAAATAAATTAAATAACTATACTTACGCTCAAGCTTTGTTCCACGGTAAACTTCTCGGCGATAGCAATTTCCTTTTCGCGGGCGAGACGCTCGCGTTGAGCTTTTTCTTGACGAAGGTCGTCCATTAGGTTTTGCGTTTCTGAATCAAACCTACAAAGCAACGTTTATTACTCAGTGCCCTTTTCACAAAAAGAAAATTTCTTGCTAGAATAAAGAAGTGGATACTAACTTTCTCTGTTTCTTCTCAAGTAGATTGTTTCTTGCAGTCTGTTCCTCCAGAAGCAGTCGGAGATCATGCATTTCCCCGTTCAGCTTCTGAACACGGCGTTTCCATTGGCCGACAACTTGTCTCTGCTCCTCCACCTCCTCGTATGCGTCGGCCAACTGTATTAAACAATAGCACAATTATTTATTTATCCGCTTAAAAATTATTTAAAATTTTCGCCAGTTCTGCAGTGTTTGACTTGAATAATTTTGTTTTTATAAATCTAGAGTCATTTTAATACACCAAGTATTTATTATATTGTATTCTAATATATAAGTATTTTTAAATAGTAATTAAGTTAATGAAACTGCCTTGACTGATTAGGAGAGTACCAGACCTACGGATCACGGACTTTTTTGAAACTTTAAGGACTGTTTTCTTATATGATAATATGAAGAAAACCAGAATATTAGGATTCAACGCTAAAAATTTTCGACATAGAAGGTCCCTAAAATTATTTTTCGCCAAAACTTTATAGTTAAATTTAATTATTTAACTATAACTCCGAATCGATGAGACCTACGGAATCCATCAAAAAACGTTCAAGAAATCATATTCAAATGAACATAACTTTACCGTGTCGAAAATATTGAGCGTTCTCAAAGTTTCAACAAAATCCGTGATCCGAAGCTCTGATACTCTCCTAATGAGTATTATTTATTTCTATATTTTTAATCCATTAAGAAACTTTTCCAAATGTACAAAAAATATTATATAATTACATAATTTATTATTAATAAACTTTAATTTTAAATAGAAGTCAAAAATCCCATCAACACTCTTGCCTGTTATCCTGCAAACTAATCACTGCTTACCTGTACTAACTCAGTCTCGAAAGCCGATCAACACAATAACAGTAATAATTTTCCCCACGGATTAAATCCTAAAGCCAGTGGCTTACACGATTCCCGCACCGTCACGAAACAATGCCGCGACGAAAAGTCAACAAAAGCCCCTTACCTTCTTCTCCAGCTGTTTCTTGAGGCCGACTAGCTGCTCGAGGTCGTCCTCGTGCTGCTGTGCCATCTTACGCTTGGTGAACTCGAGCTCGCGCATGGCGTGCTGATACCTCTGTTTGTAAACAGCCCCATCCTCGGCGTCCTCCTGGTCGGAGGCCATGCCGTTGAGGTCCGCGGCTCGGGCGTAGAGCAGCTCCATTTCGAGCCGCTCGGCCTGCTGCTGGAGGCTCTTGTTCGCCTCGCTGACGTCCTGGAGCTCGCGCTCCAGGCGCAGACGCTCCGACTGCTCGGCGTCGATGCGCTCCGCCGCCAGGGTCGATGTCGAGTGCTCCTCGGCGAAGTCAGCCGTCATCTCGCTCAGCTGTGGACAAAAATTAGTCTTCGATTAGAATACTTTTTCCTTGTTTTTTTTTTTTCTTTCACAGCGGCCAATCTGAGACTCGACTGGAATATGCCCGGGTGCACGGAGAAAAATTTTCCATTAAAAATTACTATAGTTTTCCCTAAGGCGAGGACAAACTGGAACTATAAAAAAAAATTGCGATGATGAATAGCAAATTTTACTGTAAATACAGTAAAATTTAATATAACTATAGTAATATTTAGTACAACTATAGTAAAATTTGCTGGTTATTATACTAATTTTTTTTATAGTTCTAGTTTGTCCGCGCTTTAGGTAAAACTATAGTAATTTTTAATGGAAAAATCTTCTCCGTGTGGTGGTGGGTTAATTGATTTTTAATTAGCGATAAGGAGAATGCGCTTTGAATTTCGCGGAGCCATTGGGTGATGATGAAACAGACGATTGGTAATGGTTAATTTATTGTCGCGCACGATGTAACGTATTAAAAGTTTTTCTGGGGGGAAAGTTAATAAAACTACGTCAATTATTTAAAAACATTTTTAAAAACGGAATAACTACATTATTCTGTTTTTTTTTTCTTTTTTTATACACTGAGAAAAAAGTACAGTAATCACAACTAACCATTATTTTTTTAAACTAATATTCACTTGTTTCAACCAAATATTAGTTGAAACAATTAAATATTATTAGAACGACTGGCTAATCCCGAGTAAAATCGGGCAATCTGTGTTCCTTAAGACCGCTATAAAGCCTTTTTCTTTATACAATTAAATATTAATTGAAACACTAATAGTTAGTTGTGATTACCGATTACCGACCTTTTTTTGTCAGTCTACATTTTCATTAGAATTCAAACTAAAATAATTGTATTCAATAAGTAAAATAGGAACTTATAAAATATGTTTAAATTCATTATAAAAAAATAATATAAATATTAATAGATTTGTATAAAAGCTAAGATGAAAGCATGACATTTTTTATGAAATAAAAGTGAAATATAACCGGAGCGTGGAAAAAGGGCAAGGCTACTAAAAATTGAAGCTTTAAGTTTCTCATAACAGTAGCGATGTTTCAACGGTCAGAACGAATTCTATTTCGAAATCTGCTGCGACAAGCTCGACAAGCCCCGGAGGCGAAGTTCAAGCAGTGCTTATTCATAACTGACGTATGGATTTTAATCTTAATCACTTGCGTGATACAAGGGTATTACAAAATTAACGATGTTATAATAAATATTGTCAATTAGTCCTCGCATACATTCGTTGGTTATTAGCGAACGAAAGCCCATTCGTGTTATATATTTAATCTTCGGATAGAAGACGCCGACGTTGGCCGACACGCCTCGTCGTCGGTCAAACCATTTCGTTTTATTAGTATCTCTATTAGTGTAAGTAGAACACACGCAAAATTTTACGATATTATTTTGTACTTTCAGACTATTCGATGTAAACGACACAGTCCAAAAGCAGTGCTGAATTATTGTTTGAGTATCACAACGACAATAAAAACTGCATTCATTGAGGAATTTATCATGAAAGCGAAAAGAAGAAATTTCTATTTGAAAGGATGCAAATGGATTTATGACATCTAACTAGTACAATTGACATTGTCTTTAAAATTATTTCTTTAATTAATTTTAGCATTTAAATAGTATAAAAAAGGCTTAAAAAAATCGCGTCAAACAATCTATATATTTATCAATTGATTCTCTCTTGAGTCATTAATTAATTAATTAATTCTTTATTTTGCCAACAGGACTTTACAAAAATTCATGAGAAGCTTCTCATACACCAGTACCGTACACATTGACAAAATAAAGAATTAATTAATCAATTAATCATTCGACGCGATCATTCAAGTATTTTTCACAGTATTTTAATACCACGCTACAATGAACATTCGATTCATCACACAATGAAGAATTTCAATATTTAACAATCTTTTCAATTTCCTTTTGCGTCCTATACAAATACTGAATTCTGGGCCAGACTTGCGAGCACCACAATTTTAATCGTTCAGTCATAAAAAATACAATTAAAAAAAAAATCCATCGATCGACGGAACAAACACTTCATCGACGACCGGAAGTACACCGTCATCCCTACCCCAAACAAACACCAACGCAACGCACGTCTTATAAACAAACAAAACAAAGTGCAAAATAATAAAAAAAAAAAAAACAAATCGCAGGCAAAGTCGTTGTCACGTAATCCTCCATCATCGCAAACTACCTCGTCGCACTGAGAGACGGTACGCTCCTCGTCATCCTCGGAGAGCCTCGACACGGGCCTGCTGGGGCTCTTGCCGACACTACTGGCCCTGCTGAAATACTGGTATCCCTTGATCATGATGTTCGTCGCGCTCCTGCTGCGGTAAACGTTCCTCCGCCTGCCGTCGGGCGACGCGCAGCCGGTGTCGTCGCCGCCCCGGCCGATGCGCTTCCACTCGTCCATGATGTGGTCCGTGCGCTCCAGGAAGCTGGATATCTTGTTGCTGAGGTAGGAGGAGGCGGTCTGGGGCTCGAGATGCGACGCGGTGGGCCGGAAGGACTGGCGCACGGGCTGCCGGTCGACCCCCAGGACGAAGTTGAGGCTCGCGTCGAAGACGACCGGCGCCTGCTCCTTGCCCGAGAGCTCCTCCAGGTCGAGCTCGTCGTCGCGGCTCGTCGCCTGGGGGTAGACCCGCCGCGGCTGCGGCGAGCTCGTCGCGCTCCGCAGCGAGCATGCCGACGGCGAGCGCAGGTGCAGCGAGAGCCTGGAGCTGAGCGACGGCGACGGCGAGCGGGAGATCAGCGTCGTCGAGTGCGGCCGGATCACGGCGATTTTCGAGAGGGCCCTGGGCTGGAAGTGGCTTCCCGGTGGCAGAGGCGGCCGCCGGCTGGAGTAGCTGCTGCTTAGGGACGAGTCGGAGCACAGGCTCGCGTTGTCCGTCGGTGGTAGCGGACTCGTCGAGGAGACCAGCGGCTCGCAGTACGTCGTTGGTGACAGCGGCATCTTTCTCCTTATCTTGGGTTTTCGGGGGTTCGATTGATTAGGTATCAGGAATACATTTTACTGAAAGGGTCTTGTCTGACTGTCTCGTTTGTTAAAATAAATGCTTCTCTAATATTTTTCACTTGTCTACAATCAAGCAGGTAAATTCATAATTGTTATTTTGTTTATCATCACCACTTTTACTGTGTTATTATCCAGTGTATGTAGGTGGCTCGATACTCATTATTTAATTACAGTATTCACCAAGTAACATACTGGAGATGCCCTTTATATAAAACTGTTTTAATTGATTCTTAATTTTCAACTACGCAACCTAAAATTTCGTTCGTATACTACATAATTCGAATTTCGACCTATGATTCAGCTACTGCAATCAACGATCAATCATATAAATTTCGTTCGTTCTACTAAGACTCGAATTTCGATCAACCGGGCGAATTTAGCAGCTCGTATCCTCCTCGTGAATCCGATCGGCGGGTGTCGTTCGCGCACTCCACGCGAGAAAAACGAAGCGGGCCCCGTCGTCAGAATTTTTTTTAGTTTTAGAATGTTTGTTTATTGTAAACTACAATGTTTACAAAATGTATAATATATCTTTATATATAACATAACATATAAAAAGTAAAAGACCGTATAAAAATTTCACAGGATGGCGGTACGATCGGACCGGGACCTGAAACTGACGCGAGGGCGCGGGTTGCCCTTTGGGCCCGTTGCATAAGCGGGAGGCGACGAGATCGGCGGCGACGACACCCGAAACGAGGAAGAGCGCCGGTGCAACTGGTCGACTTTTCGCCGCGGTCGGCACCGAAAACTCGCGCCGCCGCAGCCGCCGCCACCTCGGGTTTATTCTGAGATGAGCGGGCGCGCTGTCTTTGGAGTACGGCCAATCGGTTGCCTCGACGAGCGGAAGCTGGGAAAGGCCTGCGGGAGGCTTCGAGCCGCGCGCGATTTATGGCTCTCCGAGTGCGCTGACGCGCTAAGTGCCGACCCTTATCAAGAGGCGCGCGTTTAAACAACCACCGCCTCGGCGCTCTGACGAATTGTCGGGGCAGGGAGAACAGCTGTTCGCGTGCCGTGCACTTTTTTTTTGTGGCTGCGATGACGAGGGAGTCACTTGTAGGAGACTGTCGAGAACGAGTAGTTCGTTTGCTTCGAGGGAAGACTTTTATATAGGTGGCAATTCTAATTATGATAATTTTTTTTATTTGAATAATTAGTAATTCTATACTAATCATTTTTATTGTATAGTTACAATTTGTTAGTGAAGCGCGAATAATTTAAAATAACACCGCTCGAAGCATTTGTGGAAATCCTTTGTTTTGACTACTTTTGAAAGCATATTCTATTCAGAATTCGACTAATTTATTTTTCTTAATCTCTATACTACTTATTCATATTTAAATTTTCATAAATATAGAATGCTGATTGAACGTATTTTATTTATTTATTTATATGTTTTACTTAACTGAACTAGTCTCTAACTCTCTACTCTAATGAAAACAATTATTTATCAAAAACTCAGAAAAAAAGTAATAAAGAATATTACCAATCAATAAATTATCAGTTTAAAGTACAACGAGAATTATCTTAATTAACTGAAATATTCGTACTTGTATAACTAAAAAAGACGCTTTATAAAAGCAAGAAAGAAAATAAATCCAAGTTCAATCATCGTTTAATTAACAAAGTATTTCCGTTTCCAGCAAAATGAGAATTGCCTTCCACTAATCAGGAAAAAAAGGGTCAATTACGAGGTAAGAAGAAGAAAAATTCAAAACCAACGGTATACAGGTGGTTAGAGAGAAGAAACGAAATACAGCCTGACAAATAAAAAGTCGGTCCACTTCGTCGCGCTTCGAATCGAGAGCAGATAACTGTCATTTTTTTTACAATCCTGCAGCAGCGCCTTACTGATTTTTCCGAGAAATAATTGGGTTCCGAAACGCGAGCCGCGAGCTTTTTGCCCACGCGATCCACTCGCTTTCTTTCGCGAGCAGCCCACCTTCTTTGCGACGCGATATTATTTTCGATGCTGCCCGCACTTTGGAGCTCACCGGTGTGACGCTGGCCATTCATAAAAATAGTCTGTTTACCTCAAAGCGATTTGGCGCTTCCCAATTTTACGGAAAACTCGAACGAAAATTATGAATTTTACACGATTTAAGAGAGTCTCCGATGGGTATTTTTAATTTTCCTGCTAATAATTCGTATCAGCCATTTTATTTATAATAAAACCGGACAATGGCAAAATTACATGTGGCGTTTGCTTGGAGAAAATTTCGAACGAGAGAAAATGAGGATAATCCGAGGAGCTAAAAATAAAGTCTTATGGAGACACCCTCATTATTCAATCCAAAATAAATGAGGTGAGACCATAATAGTTACACGAACTCTATTATATATTATGCACTTTCGTCGGGTAAGAAACTATCTGTTTTTAGATTTATCTGATACTACGTTAATTTTTATAGTTAATTTTTATAGTTGCGACGCGAGGTATACTTTTTTATTTTTACTGCTTTAATGCGCATTTGATTGCGACATTTTAAAAACATCCATCTCTTCAACACATTTAAAATATCACTCAAAACACCAGCAACAAACCGATGATATTACGAAAAAAATCATACAGCTTTTATCGGTGTTTGTTGCAGAAATCTAAGAAATATTTACAAGTATCCTATGTATTGTATAGTAGTAATAACAGCAAGTGGTTATTACAAATCAATTTAATAATTAAAAAATTAATTAAAAATTTTAATAGCATAGATTACAAACTGGCACTTGTTAACTACGTTGTAAGTAGCTTTTTGCTCCTTGCAACGAAACGGCGATAAAAAGATTTTTCCGCGGCATAATTAGGGCGAATGAGCGAACAAACGGAAATAAAAATATTCATTAAATCGTTATCGCCAACCTCAGGATCAAAACCGCACTCCTTCATGGAGAACAAAAAAAAAAAGACGCGCTCGAACAATGAACTTATTCACACAAGCAGTATAACGCATACCCGGGAAAAAACCTTCAACTAAAAGAAACTCGTAGCTGCACACTGAACCGTCTGATCTGAAACTTCGCTAATTGAAATTAAAAAAAAAAAAAAAAAAACTGTTTAAATTTTGTCAACAAATAATTTTTTACTATATACTTTCGTTGTTATATGTCTTCATTAGATAAGGAACGTGCAAAAGAAATTGGAACGATAATTCACAAAATTCAATTATTACAAATAAGTATTGCACAAACCATATACAAAACTTTGAATAATATATGCATATATACATTTTTTAATACTCATTGTTTAAGAACCAAAAAAAAAACGCACGTCTGTCAAAATAAAAAGCGTCCGTGGCGCAAAAAAAAAAATTAATTACACTAATATTTACAAATTTGCATATAATGACCACAGCGTGGGCGTCGCCGACATCGGGCGCTCGGACGTTACATCAGTGATTGACCAAATTACAAAATAAAAAATAAAAAAAAAAATCGTCGAAAAAAGGCAGCCAACGAGCACTTAAAAAAATTTGCATAACAATTGAATTTGCGACGATCGAGAAAACGAAGTAACCGGGAAGTTGCGCAATCCGGCCGCGTTTCACCGGCTTCCTCGCTCCGCGCGCGTTTTATCCGTCCATCTGGTCGACGCCGTCGACGATGCAACGAGCAAAAAAAAAAGAAAAAAAAACAACGGCCACGCTCCGGTAATTTCCCTACAATCCTAACGAGATCTTCTCCCGCACTTGTCTCCACGCGCGGCTAATTATCGCAACCGGTTCGCGCGCTTTCCCACGAGGTGCATTCCGGGGCGGCCCGTGTGGGTGCAGTGGAATCTCTTTTTTTTTTTAGCGAAGCTCACAGGTGACGCTTTTACGAGACGAGTTTCTTCAAAGCCGGAATGTTTGGGTTGATGTAACAGTAAAGGATTCGTGTTTACTATATCGTAGTGGTTTTTAAATTTCAAGTACCGTATAATGGGAGGAATATTAAATAGTATTACCGTAATGAAATCGCGTAGGTTTTTTTTCTGTTTGCGATGTGAGATTTTAAAGAGCGGAACTTTTGTATCACTGTAATGATATTTAGTTTTAAATTAACTTTGAAATAAAAATGTTTGAAGTGAATATATTACTTCGCGTATTTAATTACTTCGCGTATTTAATTATTATTATTTCGCGTATTTAATTTAGTTTTATATTCATCAAACTCTCTAAATATGAAAATGTGAATAGTAACATTTTTTATGTCAAATTTCGTCCACTGATTCAATATGTGAACAAATTTTCACATACAAAATGTCACTATTCACATTTTGTAAATGAATTTTCACATTTTTAGATTTACAGGGAATCAAAGCTAACATATTTATTTCAATAAATTATATAAATTCAACGTCGGTTTCAGTGAAATGGTTTTAGTAGTTTTCAAGTTCTTTATACAATTTCAAATTACTCAGATGTTGTAAATATTTTTAATAACATATTTTAAATTTAAATTACAATCTATATCGAATTTTCTTTTTATTATTGTGCGAAATTAATGCAGAAATATTGAATTCTATTTTTAACTAAAACTATAAAACTATAAACAGATTGAAATCCATTTAAAACTCTTTTTCGAGCAGATTTAGTAGTATTCACTGATTCATTTCTCAATTTAAAGAAAATATAACATCAATCAGTGCAAAATACTGAATATCTTAAAAGTTGTATTTCTTCCATAATTTAACTTAGCTTTCAAATAACATAATACTTTTAATTTTGTACATTTTTTGTAAAAGGGCAGTACGCCCGTATAATTTTTAAATAAACAAATATGAAAATTTTTCTTTAATTAATTATACAACAACAGCTTCACCTGCAAAATTACCGATAAATCCTGCAAGTTTAATTATTCAAAAGCTTCGCTAAACACACCCTTGACATATTCCAAAAAAATAAATGCATCTCAAAAATCGAAACTCGAACGAGGTAAAAAAAAAGTATTGGCTCGGCAACAATACCCCGGAAAATTTTCCCACACAATGCATCTCCAGACGCGCTCTTTGCATTCCGCAGATGGCAGTATCGTGCGCTCCGGCGCGTACCTCGAATTTTCGACCCCCTTTCCTCGGTCCGTGGCGCCTTTGCATACACGCGCTTACGTCGGGGGGCTTTCCCTTTTTTTCCGCCGGCGGAGAAAACGCGCGCGCACGCACAGTCTCCCGGCGAATTTCTCCGGGGCGCCTCAGTGCGCCTTGATTCACGGCCGCGATTTTACGAGCGGACGTAAACGTTGCATCACCGGCGCTCGAATGAAAATCGCTTCTTCTTTTTTGTCTGTCGTCGATTTCGTTATCTCGGGAGAAAGAAGAGCAGATTTTCACGCTGTTTTAGACTGCACAGGAGTATTAAACCGTAGAGTAAAGTAGAGAAAAAAGAACTACTGAAAATTGCATTAATCAATTGCACTGTTTTCACAGATCCTATAAAATTTACAAGCACTATAATGAAAATTGTCAGATTTATACAGTAAATTTTGAAAAAAAATAAATAAATATTAAAAAAAGTAATAAAAATTAAAAAAAGCTGTTATCGCTTTCAGTTGTCGCATGAATTTTCAAAATTTTTAAGAAGTTTAAAAATATGTGCAAAATTAGAATGATATACAAGCAATACTAATCTTTATCGTATTGATATCAAATAACATCATTATACCACTCAATCTAAAAAAATATTAGAATAAAATTTTAGCTTCTTTTATGTTTATATAAACAAATAACAATTTACATTGAAAAAATTTACAAAAATATCTCCAAATTGTTAAGCGAAACCCGTAATCCAAAGGTCTGACCACTCTCCTAGAGAAGGATGTTTTTACACACGCAATTAAATTTTATTTGCATCCAGTCTGTCTACTGTGCCTGTTTATCATTTGGATGGAAAATGAGACATTGACCAAAGAGAGCGAATAATAATTAAAGGTACGATGATTCGACGAGGAGGCTAAGTATAACATTTTTTTTCTCATCGACGCGTAATTTTCCGGTTGGCTCAGTATCGGTAAACGCTGCGAGCGCGCGGCACATGCTTTGAAAGTGTGTACAGCCAAATCCATGCGGTCTGATCTCGGAGGCGAGACACGCGGCGCCGATACCGTTTTTTCTTGGATATCGACGTGCGTCCCGCACAATCGACCCTATTCATCGATCGCCGCGGCATTGTGATATTTCATTTCGCGTCATCGATTAATATTGAAAAAAAAACTATACTGCCGCATATCAAAAGCTATGGTCATTTTCGAGGTTCATTTTTTTCGATACGTCGCACGTTCTTTTTTTTTCCTTGTGCTCGAAATTGAATAGCCGCGAGGAAGCCCGAGCGGTACCGGTACAATCGAACGAAATTTTATTATTTTTTTTTTACGAAAGGAAAATAGTATCTTTTCATCATTTGTTTTTGCGAACGCGCGATATGGAGTTACAGTGCGATGCATTTGTTTTTTCTTCCAATAAAGAATACAATTTCAGATAGACAACAACAAAAATATGTCTGGTCTGTAACTCGATTTTTAAACCGTACGTTGTTCACAACAGCATAATATAGAGTTTCAAAAATTCTAAATTCTAAAATACACCGGAAGCGAATAACTTTTTTTTTATCCGAAATTAATTAATAATTCGACCTTTTAGATGAAAATCTCACCGACAATATAAACAAGCAACAATTTCAAGCGAAAATTATCTGCAAGTGCAAACAGCATATTAAACGATCCGCCAGCATCCTTAAGCAGAAGTAGGCAACACGTACGCCAAAACAATATGAAAAATCATAGAAATCAGCGATACGAAACTTTCACTCCATATAATTTAACGTTTCACCCGATCCCGGTACGCATCCCGCATATCCGTTCTCACGATCGCACGGTGCACTTTAAAAAAAAAAATCCAAGTTACAGCCTCATCGCGCTTCCTCGAAACAATAAAATTTCTTACTCGAACGCCTCATCCTGGCCGAGGTAGAAGAAGCAGAAGTGGGGGGGGGCAGTGATAGGGGGGTCAAGCGAGGCGGAAGCCGGACACTTCCTTCGGCGGTTTCACCTGGCCGCTGGGAATCCGGGTCAGTGGCACCTTTTGTCTAGCGCGGCGCTGGTCAAGTTGGCCGCACGCTCCTCGCTGTGTGTTATGCTTGGCGCTCGAGCCTGCACTTAACCCAATTGCCCGTTGCGGGCGACGCCGCGGATTCCGCGAGTCTGAAGCGAAGCCTCGGGACGGCGGCTGGCCGACGCGAGCTGGGCTTTTGACGTAATGACGAGAGTCGCGCAATCGAGATGCGGGGATTAGGCGCGCGGGATTAGCGACGTCCGACAATTGCTCGCGATTCAATCGACGGAGGCGTTAGTAGGCTGACGGGGACCGCTGGGCACGAGCTGATCGGACGATGGGGCGGCTTTGATTTGCATTTAATCAGTTTTAGTTTGGTCTATTTTTAACGATCTCGCGGCGCGTATTTATTTAACTTACTGTCTTACGTTGAAGTAGTTGAAAGACTGCTATGATAAATTGATGAGATAATTTCGTTGAAAGTTTGTGGAAACAGCTCCACTTTTTAGTGATTAGTGGAGCGATTTGCACTAATTTTACTTAATTTTTACTCATTCAATTTGATCTACTATAATGTATCAACATTAAAATACGAAACCTATGTTTCGGATACGATTTTTTACGTATTTTAGTTTGGAACTTTTTAAATCAAGAATTTAGATGAAATGAAATTATTAATCAATTGTACTCTAACAAATAAATTAATGTTTTAAGGAGTGAAGTTAATAATTAAATTTTTATAGATTAGTGGACGTCCGAAATCGTCGCGTTTAATTACACATACAATAAAGGATTTTTCTCTATCATCTGAATATTCCTGTTTTAAGTATGTTATTCATAATTAAATGATACATTCGTATTTCTTTTCCTTCCCTTTGTTTTAAAAAAACTTACGAAAAACGAATATCATCATTAAATAAGAAATGCGTTTATTTATAAACGAAGCATATAAATATAATAATGGATATAAATATTATTTCAGTAAATCAGAAATAAATTTGAGAAAGTGTATCTCTTATACCTGAGAACACAATCTATTTATAAACTTGTATTTGAATGAGACCACCTCATTTTACTCACGCAAATGAATAGAATCCTGAACTCGTTCTAAAAATTCTGAAATATTTTTAATTTCCCCCAGCGTCTAATCGTTATAGCACACCTAAAAAGATACCCGCAAAAAGCAGAAAACATCACGAGCGTCCAGTCATTCCGCACACAAAAATTTCTCAATAAAATGTGTAATCAAAGTCGAGCATCGCGAGTCAATCATCGGCAAAAAGAGAGCACCCGGCGGATCGTTGGAGGAGCGCGACACAAAAGAGCCCCGACGTGGCGAGAGGTGCAACAAAAAAGTTATACTCGCCGCGGCGTTTTTGCGTACACACGTATACAAGGCGGTGGCTTTCTCGCGCTGAAAATTAATAGTGCACATCCGACCTTTCTTACGCTCGCGGGCGTGATTGGCTCAAACGATCGATTAATGACGCGTACGCGAGAGGGAGATTAGTGCGCGACCCTCCGACGTCATTATGCTCTCAAAAAAAAAATAAACAGATACTGCCAGATGAATTATTTAACATTTTCTTCATTAGATTACTCCGGCGAGAGGTGACTGTAGATTCATCGAGATTTTAATTGAAGAAACAGAGCGTTAAAACAATCGGAGAGTTTTCAATCAAACAGCGTGAAAGTTTCTGTAATAACGAAGAAAACAAAATTTAATACAAAACTATAAAAATGCAGAAAGGTTGCCGTATTATTAATATTTCAAAATTCAAGAAATAAATGATTAAATTCTATAAAGTCATATTGCCCAAGCGAGAAACTAAATCAACCGCAATAAAAACCAGCTATACATAAAACTTTTTCTTCACAACCAATTTAGACCCGAATATTAAAAATACCCTCCAAGATATCGACGAGACGCGTCGAGTAACAACTACATCGCCATAACAAGCGCAATAAAATTTTATAATATTAATAAGCCCGACCGGCAATAAAAGTAAGTATACGACGAACACGAATTCATTAAAGTGCCTGCGGCGATCGGCCGAGCAGTTAACAGACCTATCAATAGCCACTGAATTTGCAACAAGTTTTTAACGGTGCATCAATCCCCCCCCGCCCCCCTTCGAAAAAATCGAGCGAGAGCCGCCGCCGCCGCCGCATCTCGCCGATCGCGATTCCGAGGCCGACGTTTATTTACGCAGGCGGCGCGGAGCGACAGCCGGGCACCGCGAGATCAATGAGAAAGGCGGGCGGTCGAATCGACGTCCGCGAGGAGGAGAAAGAAAAACCGCGCGGCGGAACCCGTTTTGCATCTTCGCGTCCGCCCCCCTTGATCGCCCCGCGGTCGGCGTCCCGCAGCGCCAAGGTTACCGCGTCGGCGTCTATTCGCCCGCGCGCGTTTTAAAACCGCGGCTCGTTAGCGACAAGTGCCGCTCGGCTGGTTCTTCATCCACCCCACCCTGGGCGTACGCGCAATTTGCGCGGAATTACCCCGCGGGAGGTGCCTTTGTCTCGGCGGGCGATTCGCAATTAGCGCGGGGGATGACGTAGAGCCGCACGGCGCCAGAGGTTTATGTATATACATATATAATGTATGTATGTATAAGTATATATATGTACAGGGGGAGGAGGAGCGAAAGTGAGGGTTGGGGCGCGACTTTTAAAGCTCCGCGGCTATGGGAGGCAAGCGCAATCTCGATCGATTAGTCGGTGGGGCTCGATGTTATCGCGTTTACGGTGATTTTTAATAGATGGGTTGCTTTATTGATGGCGCATCGGTATATACAGATTTTTTTTTTTCAATAAGTGTACCGTTGATCGTAGGCTGGTATTAGAGACCTGTTACCGCGTTAACTTGTCATCGTCGATGCAGTTTGTAATAGCTGTTCGTGTTTTAATTACGTAAAAAATGCAGTTAAGTGTCATTTTATCGTTATTTGCTTCCGTTGCGAGAAAAATTGATTAGTAAAAGATCGGATAGAATGACGTTCGGCGATTATCGCGAAATTCAAGATGAAATATAAGAAAGATTATGTTGAACATTTAAATCCATGTTATTACATTACGATTATGTATATTTATCATTTAAAGGATATAAAATAATCATTTAAATTGCGATGGTTTTATGTTGAGTTGCTCTAATTTTAGAAAGTCACTTATAAATTGATAAATTTTCGGGTGGTAACAAGAAGATCGTTTTAAATTATTTATTATCATTAAAAAGTTATTTATTATTATTATTGAAAACATTATATATTCTTTTATTATAATTGAAAATATTTTCAATATATGTGACCAAATGTTAACATATAATATTTTAAACTTTAATTTTTGCAAGTAAATAATTGAAAAAGAAAATTAGTTATAGGTCCCATACTGGCACTAAAAGGGAAAGTTCTTAGATATTTTAAGATTTCGACTACGTCTTTTAGTTTACTTGAAATCTTTCTTTATAATTTTGTATAGCAGCATCTCAGTCCTAACGAAGACGAAATTGTAATCGAATGGTCAGCGAAGCAGTCTTGTTTATTTTCGCACGATCGAATTTACGAACTCACACTCAGTCATTGAACTCGCCGTGAATTTACAAATAAACGAAGATAGTCCGTCGCGGCGCGCATTGTGCGCTCCCATTATACGCCAGGATCGACTCGCCGACGGAAATAAAAGGATATATCCACGCGTCGTATCGTCCGCGCGCGGCAATTCCGCCGTTTTTTTTTTTTTCTTTTTTCGTTTTTTAAATTCCCCGACGGCCAGGCGAGCGAGCTATTGCTGAATCTGAAATTCGCACATTGTTCGCAGTGCGCGCGCGCGAAATGCCTCTCCTATAAAAGGCTTTCCCTTTCGCTCGCTCACAATGCCGATGAAAAATCCCGTCGCAGCGTTGGAAACGAAAAAAAAAAAGACGGGGGAGAAAAAAAATGCCCGCAGGGAGGAAGACAGCAGCCACAATGGGAGCGACGACGCTCGCTCTCGCGACGCATTCCGCGGACTTTACGATTTCGCGCTCGCGCACAATGGGAGAACGGCGAAAAGGGCCGCGAGAGCCGCAAGGCCGGCCCTAATTGGGCTTATTAACCGCGGCAAAACCTGAGACCGGCCCGACGGTAATTACTCGGGCTTTACCTCTTCTTGCCGAGGCGGCGTCGGCCGGCCGTTCCAATTTATATAGAATTCGTTCTGAGGCATCGCCGAGCCGGGGTATTTGCTCCGATTAAGGAGGGTGAAGCGAGGGAGAGGGAGGCTGTCAGGGGGGGAGGCAAGCGATGATCTTTCATAGAAAACACTTTTGCTCTTACCTTGGCCTCGAGCCTGTCGTTGTCGTGCTTGAGGTGGTTGCGCTCCTGCTCCAGACGGTCGACCTTCGCGCGCAGCACCTCCAGCTCCTCCTGCGAATCGCGTTAAGCAGACGTTACTCTTCACTTTGCTCCTTTATTAATTCGCCGCTTTATACGCAGAATCACTCCGCTCGATTGCTTTTAATCATCGCTTTTGTTCCTTTTTTTTATTTGGTTTTGTTTTGTTTTTCTTTTTTCGAGGGGACGTACGCAGAAGATAATTATTCGATTAAACTGAATTATTATTTAAAAGGTAGTGTCATTTTTTAATGGGTTTATCTTGATCGTGATAGTATGGAAATTGTATCCTGATAAAGAGTAATTGAGTAGAGACTATCATTTTTAAACAATAAATTAAAATAGTAAGTGATAATTGATAATTCATTTGCCAAATTTTTGCACTAGTTACATGTAATTAAATTAATTTAATCATTTGATATAAAAATAAATTCTAGCCTAAATTTATATATGAGTTTTCTTACAACTGCAAGCTTTTGTTATTGCACTGAGAAAAAATATCAATTGAAACAACGATCCGGATGAATAAATACCGAAAACTAATTTTATCCGTTGATTAAACTGAAATTGTATTGATTTAATTATATTATTGATTTTTCTAATGAGATACACAATTTTTCAGTAGATACTTAATTATTTCAATAAATGTTTAATAATTTCAACAAATTTTTGTTTCAATCAACGAAAAAGTGGCACTTGTCCGTATTTGTATGCGCGGACGGTTGTATCAACTTAATTTTTTTCTCAGTGTGAGTTTAAGTTAATATTGTTAACTATTTCATGTATTATTTTTATTTCGAACTTTATGTTTTGTAATCAAAAGAGTTAAAAGTTAAAGTCCCTCTAATAAAATAAAACAAAATAAAATAATATCAAATATAATATTTTCCCCATATTAAACGATAATAACATAAGACTCATCAACAAATTAAAAAAAATTCAAAACAAAATATTTAAAAACGAATATAAACGATTCTTTACATCCTATAAAAGCTTTAACCGACCGAGCTGATAACTGAATTAAAATCGTGACGTTTAAACGTCCTCGATCATCGCTAAGTACAGAATTACGCGAGCCGCTTTATATTTTTCGAATCGCCAGTCGATAAAAAGCATTGCAAAACCTCACTAAAATTAGCATGGCGCGCGAGCGCGCACATAAACAAAGCTCGCGCTTTCGCACGCAGCCCCCCGGATTCATCTACCCGCTCGCAAATTGCTTCGTTTAAAATAAATTGCTAAATGTTTATCGCGCACGTAAAATAAAAAAAAACCAGAGCGAACTGCACTAAGAAACAGTATATACAACGCCTGCGGCGATTTTCTCCCCTGCATCGGCTGCAGGGCGACTCTCCCAGGCCGATTCGGCGCCAGCGCCTTGCGCCGCCGTTAATTACGACGTCGCGCGCCGGCGACGACGCTGTCCCGACTTAATCGCTCGCCGCTGCCCGTTTTGTTATTCAAACGAGTTGTCCGAACGGGGGGCGCGCTTTCCCTCCTTTTTTTCCGTCGTGCCCACCTTCTCCCCCCGCGCGAAGGTCGGCGAACGTTTATTTATACTGTGGAGAGCAAGTACCCGCGAGCTTTTTTTTTTCTTCGGGAAGGATGGACCGAACGAGGTGTTCCTTCGTTAGTTCGCCGGTTGCTTGGTGGTGATTGATTAACGCGGAGTGCCTTGAGTAAATGAGGAGTTAATTAACGAGTGGGTGGATCTTTCCTTTTTTCTATTTGTCGGCGGTCGTGAATAGATTTTTCTTCACTTGAAAAAACAAAAAACAAAAGACGTGCTCTCGAGAACGAGAATATTATATTTGTTTGGCGCGCAAGTAGAGTGATTTGCTGCCTGATCGTAAAACGTGTAGCGTTAACGCAGCGTTTTTTATTGGAATCTTATTTATGCTCCGTCGAAAAGTGTCTCGCTTCATTAACAATTTATCGAAAAATTATATCGGAGTTTTTAATTGACTTTTTGCCTTCTCGTCTATTCTGGCAGAATCAACAATAACAAATTTTGCAATTAAAATCTAAGCAAAATATTTATCCTGCGGAGCAACGAAAACACATCGCTTAGAGATTCATAAAGTAAATGTACAAAAAGACACTGACGCGCAATTTTTTATGGAATTCAATAAACAGTTTTTTTCGATAAAGATATTTAATTGTTCACCTCCTGTGAGAGCTGGAGTTCGGAAATTTGATAAACCCCCGAACGATCACAAAAAGCTGATTTCCTCGCGTCGAGCCGAAAGCAGAAAAGAAAGTTCTCCAAGCGATCGAAGCCAGAAAATCTCTATCGCCCGAAATAACCGGCGATCGAAGTTGGCCCACGGAAACCGATAATCAACGCGGCTCCGGTTTCCACTCGCCGAAGACCCGCGCACCGTCAGCGGGGAAACCAAAATTGAATCTGGGCCAAATCCCCGGCGCGCGGCCCCGACGCCCCGAACACGATCTCAAAGGTGAGAGACCACGCCGGAAGGAGTGGAATCGATCGGCACACTGGTTATTTGCCAAGGAAATCGCGACAATGAAATGCCACGGGGAACACGGCGCCGTCCGTTAAGGAGGTTCTATCGATACATAATTAATTAACACAGCAACTACACACTAAAACGTTCATATCGTCGTGCGCGCAAATATCGTCACCTCTAACAGAGAAAATCAGAAAATCACATTTCAAAAAAGGTTTATTTTAATTTGCCATTTTTAAGGCTTTAAAGTAAAGTAAACTCTTCTAGAAGCTGATAAACTTGTGGTATAATTCATTTGGTGACCTAAGTTTATCGGTTTTTGGAAAAATTTTATTTTAGACCTAAAAATGGCAAACTAAAATAGGCCTTTTTTGAAACGTGCTTTTTTCGTTAGTTACAAAGTTGTTACATAAATACAAGTGGAATTGCATTAATTGAGAGTGAAGCTGATGCGTTTTCTTTATATCAATAGCTAAGGCGGTCAACTCAAAGTAAGCTTTCTTCGATTTTTTAACACCACAAATATGTGGTAGCGATGAGTACTTAACTTTAGAGTTAACTAAAGTATAAAGCTTCCCTTTAAAAATACAAAATAAAATGATTTTTTTTCTTCTCTCTGAGGCTATGTAGTTTTTAAAAATAACTGAGAATGTCTTTAAAAATAACTAAAAAAGAAATAACTGAACTTTATTAGTTTTTTTTTTTTACGAATCAATAAATTTTCATTAAATTCTAAATATTAGAACGAAACCGATACAACCTCCTTGTTTTAAAAGGGGAACGTATATTCAACGAGGCACGCGGGTCGCCGTGAGCGTCGATATTTTGATTGAGAATTTCATCGCGGCACACGTTAAAATAGTTGAAGGCGAAGTGTTATTTTCTGATTGGACTGCTCGCGGTGCACTCGAAGGTTCTAACTCGGTTAAGCAATAAAGCAAGTTTACCTAATGCAGATTCCAACGTTGAATTAATTATTTAAGAATGTTAATTCGATAAGGATTTATAAATACTTAGTGATCTTCCTGCTTGACTTATCGTGCGATGAGCGATAATTAGTTACGCGGAACTTTTTAATGCGACCGGTATGTTGACAGCTGACAGGAGGATTCCGAAAGCTCCGCAGGTGTAAGGAATGGCATAATACGCATTGCACTCGCTTTTTATCAACGATTTTTACTGGGATCGGAGTAACATCGCGACCAGTACACTTCCTGATTTGAAATTAAATTATATTTATATCTAATTAAGTGTCCCGTTCGGGCGTTGCTTTTATTTTTAGCCTATAGGATAATTTTATTTAGCTTATTATACGAAACCAGGAAAACTTGATGCGATCGTAGAAGAAAAGCACACCCTTCTACTACAAAAGAATGTGATCCCTTTTTTCTCCCGACGAATTAAAATCATCCATGGATTAATCGATCGAAACGTTGTCCCTTGTAAGTATATTGCACTGTGTGCAGGTGTTAGCACCTGCATTAAATTATTCACTTCATAAACTGTTGTGCACTTGATTTTATTCGTATACTTCGTACCGTTACGACTGTCAATTAGTTTCTTTATCAATGAATGTAGCAGAGGAATGAATAAGTTATAAGCGAATAAGTTACGTCACGAGCAACGATTTGCTATGCAACTATTTTTAAATACGTCCGCCTAGACTTTATCGATTGATTAATGAAACTCGCCCAATAAAAAGTAAACACATAAATAAAATAAGAATTTATTGTGTTGTTTAATCGTCGCGCTCTAATTTGAATGAAAACAAATTTTTTTTTTAAAAGAATAGACTGAAATTATTCGTAATTCAGCAAAGCAGACTGCAGCTCGTCGGGGATCTTTACAATTCCGTCGAGTTTACGTTTATTAACGCGGCGGCTTATA
This sequence comes from Sycophila texana, assembly GCA_035582955.1. Classification (NCBI taxonomy): domain Eukaryota; kingdom Metazoa; phylum Arthropoda; class Insecta; order Hymenoptera; family Eurytomidae; genus Sycophila; species Sycophila texana. The sequence continues at coordinate 3,201,860 of JAWWEN010000020.1, forward strand.
TTTAGCAATGAATGTATTTATGAGTTTAGGTTAAAAGGACGGTCCATTACTTTGTTACGCGCATATATTTTGATGGGCGATTTCGCCTTTATGGTTGTGTTTTGGTCAGCAATCTTGAAAGTCTTTACGCGCGACGAAATGCGTACTTTTTTTTAGCACGGGATTTTCAACTGATTTTATCTCTAAATATTTTATGCATGGAATTTGGAAAATAGCAGATGCCGATGAGTCTTGCGAAAAATGTGCAAAATTAAATAGAATTTTACGCGTACAATCGGTACACTTAAAAAGCCGCTTTCGTCACCTTTTCTGAAGAAAACCGCAAGCATGCGCATATCATCGAATTTTTCTTTTTAATTAATAAATGTAACTCGTTTTCTAAATAAATAATAAATAAAGAGTTTAAAACTGTGCATACTTTAGATCGAAGGTAATTCATTTAGAATATTTTTAAAATTTAAAAAAAAAATAAAAACATTGTGCGTCTAAATGGTATAACGGAATAAACGTACTAACAATCTCGAAAATGTAAATAAAAGACAAAATTTTGAAAATCTGCAAGATAATTAATAAACTTTGGTCAATGGTGCGCTGATCTGTGATTTCCTTTTAAGGGGGGTTTATACCTAAAAATTTTTTTTTGAAAAAACATTTGAAAATTAAAAATTATAATAAAATTTATATTTTCTATTAAATATTCTAGAAATATGTTATATTCCTGACAAAA
>JAWWEN010000020.1:3208534-3262725 GCA_035582955.1 Sycophila texana
AAAACTACAGCTTTTTCTATTGGATGTATTTAACAGTGAAAATTTTGTTAAACCAACTAAAATTTTTTCTCAGTGTAGTTGCGCGCTTGGTTCCTAGTGTAACTTAAATTTAACTTCTTCCTAAGGATAAAAAATTGCTTTCTTAGTACGTAAGATCCACTAGTAAGAGACTGCTTATTCCGCAGGCGTTCTCCTCGCGTCGGCGAGATGAGGCGGCCCGATACGCGCACGCGTATATATATACCGTTACAGTCGATTACTATGCCGGGCCCGCTACAAAGGAAATGTGGGTGGAAGGTGTATATCTGCCGGGGCTTTCTCTTTCTCTAACCACGCGCCTTTTTCCGGTCGCGATAATACGAGGGGGTGGGATTGGATGATCAGCCGGGGAGCAGCGTTTCGCTCGCGCGGATGCGGATACTATAACATGGTATTAAGAAGTGAAGATTGTGGTTCTGTGAAAGGTGAGCTTCTTCGTTCGTGAATGTTCGGTTTTTGGACGTGCCGTGCGTAAAATCCGTTATTTGGAGCGAGACCAGGAGTCTCTATGGCAGGAAGTTCGCCGTAAATTCTTGACGCCTTGCTCTCGCGTTTGACTTTCTGAAGTGTGCTATCTTTGACAGTAATTTTTTTTAATTTCCCGTTCGTATCCGTTTAAGTGGCAACAGCCGAGTTTCACTTTTAAATTATTTAACGCGAAATTTCTACTATTTTTTTGTTATTTGCGTACAAAAGGATTTTTAAAAGTCTAATAACGTAACTGTAATAAGCATAAGTAGTTCCCTTACATCAATCTTGGAATTGATGAGCATTAAAATAGACTCGTTTAATCGAGTAGTTACTTGCTTTTGTTAATCTTCATTCAAAAATTAAAAATTAGCTATTAAACTAATCATTTATAAATGTTAATGTATACATTAACCATGTAAATAAAAACATGATACAGTCAGAGTAAAGTATATCCCACTGGTTCAATTGATCAAATATCATTAATCACATGAAATTAAAAAAAAAAATAAATAAAACATTTGAATTTAGAGATCGTTGCTTGTACAAAAATTTCTTTTAGATTTCATCAAGTATGCCTCATTGAGAATTAAAAAATAATCGGCATGTATCTTCAATTCAAATTTTATTAGCAACGATATCGCATTTTAAAATTACTGCATGATGTCACGATCATACACGATAAAAATACTACGCTGTGGTGTCGTTACATTCACATTCATTATTAATCTGCTTATGTATTTTTGTTACTAAACGTTATAAATTAAAAAAAGAATTAATTTTTTTTCTATAAAGGCAAAGGGCCCAACTTAATTTAAAACAGTTAAACATTCATAACGCCTAATGCCGAAAAAAAGAAAGAGTCTATAATTTTCTTCACAAAATAATCTGAACTCTTAAGATTCAAAAGAAACTACCTCGAAAAAAGTTTCCTTGGCACTCCAGTCGACAATTTCGCTTTACAATCATTCGTACACAAAAGAAAAAGTTCCTTCGCAAAATGAAGGAAAAAAAAAAAGAGAAAATAGATGCCTATCTGAAGTACTAAAAGCGAAAGCACACTTGGCGACCGATTGCCCCGGCGCTCGAAAAATCCCCCCAAGTCCCGTCGCTATCTCGGATCTCGTTTCCGCGGAGGTGCCGTCCGCCGCCCCCCGGAACCCGATCCATCCATCGGGCAGAGCGCGGCGTCGAGCGCCTCTCAACGCGGGCGCGCGGTTATACCTCGCGGGGGCCTTCCATATAAGAGTTGCACTCGAGAGGCTCGCCTCGCTCCCTTCTTCTCACGCTGCACAGCTGATTCCGCGAGGAGAGGAGAGGGCCCCGCAATGGGCGCACGTTCGCCAGCTACGTCAGAGGCACGCGAGTACACGGCGCCGACAGCGCGCTGTAATACCATTACGTAAGAGTGTTTTGAATTTCCCGCGCGCGAGCCACCGCTGACGTAGCGGGCCCGGACAACGTCCACGCTTTCGGATCTTTCGAGTGCCGATTTCAATCCGCTAACGCACAAAAGAATTAACTGTTACGAATTTTTATAGAAATTTTTACGCTCTTACATTAAAACGTAATAACAAATTGTGAACATGTCACCTGAAGCGACAGTGTATGTTTTACAGAGGATATCTAACAATTATAATCATCTAATCATAATAAAAAAATAAATAAATAAATGAATAAGTATCTAATAACATTGTAAAAAAAAAGTTGTAGCGTCCACGCTTTCGAATCTTTAAAGTTCTGATGAAGGAAACTATTCCGTAGATCGTTAAAATAAATTAAAACTTTATAAATTATTACAAGAACATTGATCTAAAAAGTTTTATTTTATATTTTAGTCACATTTAATTTCATCACTGTATCAAAGTAACGAAAAAAAAAGTATTAGAAAAACTGAATGAACTTTCCGTCAAGTTTTTTTTTCTTGCTTGGAATTCTTCCCTCTTCAATTTAGCAAGGAGTTATCTACATTTTTTTCTTATCAACGAATTATTACCAGTGTATACCGATCGAGGTCGAACGCTTTGATAAAAAATTTATGCGGCTCAGCACTGGAATGTTTTGGAGTATCGTAATGTATATGCACGTGAAAAAGGACTACGTTATCCGGACATTCTTGAATATGTTTTAACGCTTAAAGTGTGTCGAAGACGCGGGCATCCGCGGCTATTTACCAGCTCTGATAGCTACAAGAGAAATGCTACGCACGCTATCGGTCTAACGGATCGCGAACGTCTTATTACGCGCACTTATTCGTTTCATTTCCACGCTCGGCTCAAAGTAGTTAACTTACGCACGTACACGCTGCGATACCGAGGAACACGTATTCTCTTTTTAGATAAATTATTTCGATTCGTTTTTCAAGGATCCCGTTTTTTTTTCTAAATGTTCTTATTGCGTAAACAACGTCTTCTGAGGAAGATAAATACTGTTAGAAAAATTGCACTAATTTCCAGTGACTCTTATTGTGAGAAATATAACAATGTAGATTGTGTCGGACTACGAAGAAACAAATGATGCGTTTAAGCATGCAAACGACCTGTGTGTTATCTTCTGGCTGTATGGACATAGTCTTTTCCTAGGACAAACATTTATAGTTCGCAAAATAAAGAATTGTAATCCTGTCTCAATTTTGCTGCAAGTAGGACAGTAATACAGTTATTAGGTACTATTTGCAGCAAAATTTAGGCGCGATAACAATTTTTTATCTAGCGAACTTTATATAAATGTAAAGCAATAATTTTGATTTTGACACTAATATGAATTTTTCTACACGGAGAGAACCTTTCTCTCCGTGTACGTTCATGAATTATATTATATCAGCAATATATAATTTCATTAATTCAATTGAATATTTAGTCGAATCAATAAAACAATATTGTAAGGATGATTCAACGAAACTTTTAGTAGAATCTGCAATTTTTTTTTTATACTGACAGAAATGTTTTAGTAAAAATTAATATACTATTTTGAAACGCAGGGACAGACTCGACAAATCAAAAATTTCACTAGAATGTTTAATACAATTTGCTAGACTTACAGTAAATTTTACTATACTCTAACAAATTGTACTAAACTTTCTAGTAAAATTTTTTTATTTGTCGAGTCTGTCCCTGCGTTTCAAAACAGTATAGTAATTTTTACTAAAACATTTCATTCAGTGTACAGTTTGCGCGAACGTGAAATTACAAAGTTATAAATTCACGTTCAAGCCGCAAGTACTCACCCTGTTTTGATGGAACCGAAGACTGCCGGATCGTCGCAGCGTACCCCCGCGAATGTTGGCCGGCGCCAGCTCGACCTTTTGACCATCGGTGCCGCTCCGCCGCGACAGCTCCGACAGTTCCGCAACTGGCTGCACCTGCAACCCCAAAAAAAAAGCAGGCATGAGTCACGCGAACAAGAAAATGGAAAAAAAATCTGCCTAAGGAAGATCGGCACGATAACGGGGCAGGTGCTTCGGAAAGGGGGGGGGGCCGTAAATTTAACGCTTTTACACGCCCCGTCATCTCGTCGAGATGTAGACACAAGCACCGCTGTCATATCCGTTCGAGACGAAGGAGTGTCTGGTCAATTCTTCCGTTGATTGGGTTTCCGCTGGCTTGAGCGAACAGCCATTTCGACGATTATCGATCTTGGCGTTTTTACGTATCTGCCTTTCAACATGTCAGCCCATTGTCAATTTTTATTTCAAAGGATCGCTACTATCTCTTGATTTTCTTTTCTTGGCAAGCGGAGATATAAAGAGCGCCAAACAGCTGTTATTGCACTTTCCGGGATACATGTAGAAACCCGATAGCGATCCTTTCGTTTTTCTGTAGGTTTGTAACAGACTCGCTTATGTAAAAATACATTTCATATAGTCTTGTTACATTATTACGTAAACGTAATGTTATACGCTTCTATTTACTTTTTGCACATGAAAAGTGTAAGAATTTCTAAGAAATACATTCTAAAATAATTTTGGAAGCTACTGCAACGTGGTCAAGTATTATTCTATTAATTTAAAATTAAGAAAAAATTGTACAGCCGATGCCTGGAGAAAACATCAAAACTGAAACATAACCAACATTTTATTTTATACATTTTAGAGGTTTTAATGCGTTTGTAGTTTTACTGTATATTTCTAAAACATATCGTTGAAATTCATGGTACAGAATTTATACACTGAAAAAAAAAACAAGATCAGTAATCAAATTAACCGTTAGTTGTTTCAACTAATATTTGGTTGAAACAAATAAATGTTGGTTGAATCAAACAGATTTTGGTCGGAACAAGTAAATATTAGTTAAAACAAGTAAAAGTTGTGATCGTTGAACTTTTTTCTCAGTGTAAAAAGGTATATTGAAATATCAACATTTTTCGAATGCGAAAAAGCTATATAATTTTTTCTAATTTTATTTAAAAATAATTATATCAAAAAAAAAAGGGCTTGCAACCGAAAAAATCTGAACAACTACTAGAATCAACATAGAGGGTTGTGCAACTCGGAGCGTCGTGGAAGAAAGACTGCACACGTGAACGCGCGCTAATCGATCCCCTAGCCGACGATGTCGTCACCTGCGGCATCGTCGTCCTCGGTATACACTCACAAATCTATGGTGCAGTCGCCGAGGGGAACATCACCTCATTGTAAAGAGTCTAACTGCGCGGAATACCAGGTGCATCGGCTGCTTATTTTTGGGTGCGCGCATTGTTCACGTCAGACAGGCGAGATTGTCTTTTTTTGCTTATGTAATAGAAACCTTTTGCTGGTGTTTGTTTTAAATCGAGTTTTTCGAATTTTTTATTGCGCACAGGGAAAATAACATCTGAAATGGGGAATCTACTCATTGTTCAAAAGATCAATGGTATTTTCAATTCGAAAGTTCGTAGAGACTTGACGATATGACGACTGCCTATATTTTATAAGGGGATTGCAAGGTTTATACAGTGAGAAGCTATATCGTGTGAAAAGAATCTAAGCTCGAGGCTAAGTGAAACGTATATCTGCATAATAAAATAGAATGTGCAATGAGTGATATAATAAAATGTTTTACTGAGAGTATCAGCAAACATTTGCTGAAATAATACAAACTTAGGTAATATTTCAGTGAACAAAATTATCAAGTGCAATTACTATTACAAGAATAATTATATCATGGATTTTGATAAAAGGAGAGTCTCTCGCATTTGTAACTTTTAGACTAATAAAAGCTTTTGTGAATCAAATTATTAAATTATTAATAGTATGGTAACTTTTACTAGAACTTTTCTCTCCATGTATATTTTTATAGATTTATCCGGATTTTGGGTATATTATTCAAGCCATCGGGTATCCAAAAATCCGGATCTGATCGGCTGCCCTAATTCAAACAAATTATTATTTTCTCTATATAACTCTGTCAGCTCACTCAAATTAACTACGTCTGTTTAAATATAAAGATGTGATAACAAGCAGATTAGTTTTGTAAAAAATACTATTTGTCTAGGAAAGTGAACCACAGACTGTGGGCTCTCGGATAAAAATGATTACACTTTAAAGTATTGTAAAAATTTGTCAAAAATGTAGTAAATTTTGCTGTATGTATAGGATTATTTCCAATATTGCCCAGTAAAATTTACTATTTTTATGACAAATTTTACTGTAGAGTACGGTCATTTTTATCTTAAGTCCAGTCTGTGATTTTGTTCCCATACAGATAGTACATACACATTTTTACAATGCAATACTTTTTTCTGAGTGTATATAAATTTAAACGAAGAATACAAAAATGAAATCGTCCTCACAAACGAAGGGTCCCCACGAAACAGTTCGCTCACCAGGTGAACGTACGTGGGCGTCGGCTCAAAGCCCACCGCGTCACCGGCCGTGAACTGACACGGACTGGCGCGTCCGAGGAGGCGGTGCAGCGCCCGTAGGTACTTGCGCACGTCGTTCGTACATGACGACCACCTCGAGTCGGACAGCCCGTCGCGGCTCCGAGCTCCTAATGCAACGGCGCGCGCGAGTCTTTTCTCTCCCTCTCTCTCTCTCTCTCTCTCTCTCTCTCTCTCTCTCTCTCTCTCTCTCTCTCTCTCTCTCTCTCTCGCAATCGGTTTGCTAAGTCTTCCCGTGGCGGCGGCGGCTCGTTTTTCGTTTCTTTTCTTTTTTACCGGCTCGCCGTTGCGGTTTTTACGAGACGACGAGCTCGCGCTTTTTTTCGCCCGCTGAAACGTGAATGGGCCGGCCCGACGTTTATGCGTCGGAATGCACCTCTCGCGGGAATTTATTTGTCGACGATGACACTTTTACGCACGCCCGGCACACTTGACGTGAAATTTTTCAATTTCTGATGGATATACGTAGCCGAACCTGTTACGCGCAGAGTGTGAATCTTTTTTTGTTTTACTGGCGTTGCTATACGTTAACAATTTATTTATTCATTAGTTTTTTTAATGGCTTTATTTTTCAGGTATTTGCTAATGTAAAAAAACACTGCAGATAGTTGTGCGAATATACTTTTGGTGAAAAATTTATATACAAATGTACATAAATACATTTATATGTTGTGCAATGTATTAGCTATGATAAAACAATACAGAACAATTTTGTTTTTAACATTTCTTCTTTTATAAACGCAAAAAAAAATGTTTGCACGTTGCTTCTATAAGCAAAATAGCGATTAGCGGAATAGTTTTTTAAAAGCTTTACATTTTCCAAATACGTGAGTGTATAGCAGTTTTAAATACAATTAGTGTAATTTACAATTAACGAAAAAACTATTGCAATATTTAAAGTGAAAATTGATCGAGATTATAGTATTCAAATTAAAATTAATTATGTTTTAATGTTCGGTAGTATGAAGCAAATATAGAAGGTCAATATCAGAATCTGATAACTTTCTAGACTAAAACGTTGCCTCTACCGAAGAAAAGCACATTTCAAAAAAGGCCTAGAATTATTTGCTATTTTTAGAGCATAAAGTAAAGTAATCATTTCCAAAAGCTGATAAACTTAATACGAAAATACCTTTTCTAGTTTATCAGGTTCTGAAGAAAAAAAATTACTTTTCCCTAATACTTTAAAAATGATAAATTCAAGTAGGCCTGTTTTGAAATGTGCGATAGAGGTAACATTAAGATGATTCTGTTAGAAGAAGAAAAAGAATTAATCGATTTAAACTGATTAATAAATTAATAATATGCTTTGTATCACATTGCACAACATCTCCTTGTACAAATTTCTTGTACATTTATAAATAAAAAAAAAACAGACAACGCATAAAAAAACCCTTTCCCTTTGAGAGAGTACCAAATCCCTCGCTGCCGCTGCAGCCAAGTCACGGCGATGCAAGTGAAAAGGCGTGGAAGGCGCTGAAGGGGTCCGTACTGTGCAAGTAGTCACGCAGCGTATCGTTGGAGGGGAAGTAAACGGGCGCACAAAACCGTGAGCGCCTCGCGTCAAAAGAGCAGCGGAGGATACACGCGGCCGATCGCACATCCTGCTTCCTCTCGCAGCTTCATTATACGCGCTCACGCACGCCACTACCTCAACGCATATCGAACCATATGCGCGAGTCCCTGTGCTCCTCTCATGCCCCACCCCCGTCGAATCAACAACTGCCTCGACGAAATTAATGAAGGCTTTTTCAACGTCACTCCCTGTACGAAATAATGTAATATCGACGTATGCCCACGGAATGTATTCTATTGAAGCTGCGACCGTTCAAATGAAATATTGCGCCGATAAGAAACTGAAAAGACAAGAATAAAATAAATTGACTCAAAATTAATTTAAATGTTTGGATAAAAATGTACAGTAGTCGAGCGATAAATTTCACAATTAATTAAGTGGGAGATTCGCGCTCGTCGCATCCGATCGAGGCGTAAAAAGTGCGCTAACAAGCCCTTTTGTGCGGGGCTTCAGGCCGGGAGCCGATGAAAAGGGCCGCGGGATCGCGATACGCGTACCACGGACGGTCTCTCGGCGCCTCTTAATTTACGCCGATTTCTTGCACATGCGATCGCGCGTTGAAAAACGGGGCGTTTTTGCGCGAGGCTTCGCGCGCTCTCGCCGATGACTCTAGTCCGCACGATACAAATCTTCCTCTCTCGAACGAATTAGTTCTCGGCATTACCTCATTTTTTTATAGATTTTAGACTTTTTAACGTGCTTGTATAGTTTTACTATATAAATCTGAAACATTCAATTGAAATTCGTGAAATAAAATTTATAGAAAATTACCTTCCTAAGTCGATTTAATAAAAATCTCCTAAAATTAAAGGAAACTGCTCCTCTAATCACTGAATAGTGGAGCTCGTTCTATTAATTCTCAGTGAAATGTTATTATTTTGATATCTGAAAACTCGCAGAAGCTACACTAGTTATTACAATCTTTGGAAAATATATTACCTAATAATACCTAATTGATAAAAGAGCCAAAAATTAGAGTATTTAAATAAAATTTGGGATGTGTTTTTTTTAAAAAGATGATCGAGATTGGATTAAGAATAGGCTGATTCATATACATAACATGGGCGGAAGGCCAACGTCCGCGAGAAGACTTCAACTGCGTGACACTTCGTAGTTCGTAGACGGGAAAAAGCAGGTCACAGATACAGTCGCGGCGACTTTTCTGCTCATCCGCTTGGGCTGGGAGCTTTTTCCCTTTCGTGCACTTAGCGTGCTTAAGAAAATTACGCCGTGAAACTTGTAGCTATTAAATTTCTAAAATTATAAAATAAATGTTTTTAGACAAAAACTTATATTATCTAGAAAAACTATACAATGGTTTAGATTTTTATAGACTTTTTGACCATAACATTCCTAAAAAAATTAATCTTTCAATTAATTTTATTAAGTATGTTATGTTCACTAAAGTAAAGCAACTGCTAAAAAAAACAGTATTATGATTAACAGCAATGATTTAAAAATACAAGCCATATATATGCAATATATGAATATCAGAGCAGCAACCTCATCAAAATCTGTCATAAAAATATTTCCATGCAATGATCTTTCTTGAAATTTATTTGAAGTATCGCGATAATATTTATGGCACAAACGAACAGAAAGAAATTTCAGATATTTCATTATATAAAATAGAATTTTCGAGTGCAACGTATACTATTATTTAACACAACAAACCTAAGGCTTGATTTTGCGGAAACTTGGTTGCGTAAAATTGGCATTTTTATAACGAACTATCGAATAATCTTTTAGAAAGTAATTTTTTATGTACCTTACATATTTAAGTTTTTAATTTTCCAACGCATATTTTTTATTTAGTAAGACTTCTCGGTACGCTTAAACCAATTACATGGCACCTTAAATGCCTCGCCACTTTTGTGAATGCATAAATTGTGTATTAGAAATTGAAAACATAGTCTTAGTTTAATTTTGAGACACTTATAAAAATAGTCATTAAGAATAATAAAATGAAAGAGCTAAAATAATACTTAAAACTATATACAAAACTAATCAAAACTAACGTAGTTTAATGAGACATAATTATTTCCTAATAACGATCAATAACACTAATACCTCTGAAGTGAATAAAGTGCACTTGTAAGCGTAGACAATAACATTTTTATTTACCTGGAATAATAAAAAAAAAAATACAGCAATATATAAAAAGCTGCAATCTCATGAAATATTTAAACACACCGCTATTCCGCCAACAATCTTCCCCGCGCTCCGCTACAAACACCATACCCCCAGAAGACCGTCAAAGTGTACCTAGCATAGAACTACCGAATATTAGTCGCCCATCTCCGCGTCGTCGAGCTGCTAGCCTCGTAAATTTCCTAGACCGAGTCTTTCTTTCCCCGCTTGTTCTCGTAAATCTCAGGCGCATCGATCGGCTCGCGCGAGCGCTACCCGTCCCCCAGAGGGAGGTTCTCTCTCGCGCGAACTACCAGAGGCACCAGGGTAAAAAAAAAAGAAGAAGAAGGAGAAAGAAGGAAGGCAAGAATATTGGTCGACGGTGAAAACAAAGCCGCAGTATTTCCGAGGCATCCGACATAGGAAGCCGAGGCGGAGAAAGAGAGAGAGAAGGCAAGGCCGCCGGAGCAATTGCCGCGCAGCGTCTCGGCGTGCGCATGCATAAGATGTTTATCGAGCGACGTGTAATGAGCGGAAGACGAGCTTCCGACAACGAGCCGCTGCCAGCGAGATTAGCTTTCGGTCGGCCGCGAGAGAAAGAGAAGACATCGGCGGGGCAACTATACACGCGGGAGCGGAGCAGTTCCGCGCGTTTTCTCCCCCTTCCATTTTTTCCTCTTTTGGATACCGGTTTTTCCATGAAAATTGGTATGCCGGGGCTTTTCAGTGCGCCGATTACGAATCTCCTCTTGCTTTCTGGAATTTTGAAAATGAAGAATGCAGTAGTCTATTAAGGGAGAAAACTTTGTGTTTTAGTTTACTACGAAATTTAATGAAATTGAGATTGGCATTGCGAATTAAATGTTTAGTGCGTGAAGAACTGTACAGTCCATGTAGTGGAGAAATTACTGTACAGTTGCCCTACTATTCTTGAAGATAATACGAAAATTACTGCACTAAAACTTGCAGTAGTCAATTTTAATCTCCACACAGACAGTAAGATAATTAGACAAATTACAATAGTTTATTGTAAAATTAAAAAGTTTACTGTGACGAAGTTTGCTCTAGATCTTATAAATTTTAAGAAAAACCTTTATAATTTTTCAAATAATAGTTGCTGAGGACGTTATAATCGACTATTATAATTTTTGAGTACAGAATTCTTCCTCGTATAACAGATTCCTGTGCTGCAGTAATAACAATTTAAAACATTCCACTTTTTCAAAAGTAACAAATAAAAATTTGTTTGTTGTCATTTAAATTGTTTGACCTCGTTTAAAATGTACATCTAAATGATTTCAATTCCTCAGTTAAAACAGGACAGAACTTGAAAAAAAAAAAGGAATAGAAAATGCTGAATTGCTACGCATAAATATGCATTTATACCTTATTCAATTTTTTTCAACATTAATATTTTAACTATAAAAAATACTGTTTTAAAAATCTTTTTAATTATCGTCTGTCATGCGCAATCGTAACATCAAAGACTATTTATGCATTACACTCTCTGCTATGCTTGGCATCATACTTCTTGAATAAGCATAGTACAACAAAATTACCAATAACCATACTAGAGACCCTGCAATCTACTATAACAAAAATAACAATAAAATTCTAAAAGATCTCTATCTCTGCATTAAAAACAAAATTCTCAAGAAAGTAGTTACAAAGTGTACTTTCCAACAGTATCGCATCTAAGAACTGATTAGCCCCTAATCACAAGATTAACAATCCGAACATTAAAGTCGAAGATATTTCCACTTGTAATACCTATAATCAACTCGAGTGCATACCCACGTGTCGAACCTACTGAAACTTAAGGAGCCAATCTCTCGAACTCTTCGTCCCGCGGTTCTCCGTGCACTTTCGCGGTTCGACTCGGCTGACGCCGGCGCACGTGTGTGTATATACGCGCGCACGTGAGCGCAAGTGTGTTTACCTGTCCCGCATAACATTACGGTGATTGCACTCGAGAAAAATTATCGGGTCGTAGGATCGCGACCGGCGGGCAATGACGCTAACGAGTCTACTCTTTTTTTTTTTTTTTTTTTTAATGAATGTTTACATAATGCTTTACTAGGGGGCTTATCCGAACTCGCGCTGGGGTCGGCGTTTAATGTCACCGGCATATCTCGTTAGCTTGTCTTTAGCATTTACACCTGTTGGAGCGGTCTCCCCTCTATACCTTAGCACTGAAAAAAAGAAATTACGAGCTGTTATATGACTTACGTAATGATTTCCAAAGCGGGTTGATTAAATTACACATAATCACTACAATTACCTTAATCAGATATCCCCGTATAGCGTAGCGCGGACCCACACGAGCTACTTATGAAATAATCGACACCACATCTCGCGCGGGGGGACTCCCGGCAAAAGAGTCGAGACTGCATCCCGTCGTAAAGTGAAAAACAATATTGACCCGCTGAGTATCTTATCCCGCGACAAGATGCTCAAGAGCCGTTGTCCGCCGTACAGAACCAGTTTTCCCGGCCGTGGTAGCTTCACGGGAGTACAAGTAGTTTGTTTTCTCTCGCGGCTAACGCGTACGCGTATTATACACACGCACAGCCAAGGACGATTTTCTCGGCCGAAAATACCGTCGATGCGTCGACGCCTACCAGCCGACGAGAATAGACGACGTGCTGCAGCGTATCTTCTCCTCCGGAGAAAGGAGGCTCGGACGCCTAATAAAAAGTCCGGGCGGAGGAAAGAGAGAGGCGTGCGCGATTACACGACGGCCGGGCCCGCGAGGCAGCTGCGCGATTTTCGTGGTGCGCGATTTTTATTGGGTCTAATTGAAAACGCTTTAGAAAGCCGCGCTGCTCTCCCGCAAGATCGCCCCGCTTCACTTTCTAGCTGCGGTGTGCACCTGCCGGATTCTTTTGTTAAAAGTGCGAGCGTGCATGATTTGCAATGCCAATTTTCGGTAATTGTTTGCGGGACGTTTAAGGTCGTTTTCTATTAATTGAATTCGAAAAAGTGCTACTGTGGTTCGCTAGACGATAAGAATAGAATATAATAGTTGCTTATTGAAAATTACAGTATTTACAAATAAAGATAATCATGTATAAATATGAAAGACAGTTTTAAATTATAACATTAGTGATTTTTGATCAATTTTTAAGTTAAAAACTTCACACTACGATTACTACGCTGCTAAAGATAATTGTTCAATTCTATTTCATAAGAACATATTTTAAATTTTATTGTCAATAGTTGTGACCATATGATCATCATTATAGACATTTTTAATAATGTTTTATTCTTGATTTTAATAAAAAATGCTTCCCTTTAATTTACTGCACAGTAACTAACGAAAATTGTTTATTTTTTTTACTACGGTTAATATTTTAAAATTATATTCTTTATCGATAATAAAAATTAACTTTATTAAAATAAGTAAACATCTCACGCAAGTAAACGTACTTAATTAAAATTAGTAAACAAAAATTTTAACGAGCTATTAACGAAATTATCCAATTAAGAAATCTTACTCATCGCAAAGATCCAAATTATAGTCTTCTAATTATACATCACCCGTAAATGATGAATTGGCTAAACACCAACTGAAATTCCGAAAACTAACGATTCTCCTATTAGATAACATTACGAGTAATATTTTCTACTTTCCAAATTCGATGAACAATTACAATGCACAATTGAAATAAAACGAGTTACGGTCATACGAGAACTGAATGACTTGAAACACAAAACAAATTTAAAAAAAAAGTGCACATGGTCTGCAGTTGACCTACGAGGATCGAATTTCAAGCCCAAGATTATTGACGCCGAGCAAACGTTACACGCCCATTGTCAATATCAAATTCATAAGAACGACTGCAACTGTTTAATCGTGCCTTATTGACGCAAGAGGAAGCAAGTCAGTCTTTCTTAGAAAGTTATACAATTTTTCTTTTTTCTTTTTTTTTACCGAACTTTTTCCCGGCTAATGAAATCGTTAGAAACCGAACGTTTCCATTATCCAGTTTTCGTCTCTAATCGCTCGCGCGTCAACTTTCCACGATATTCAAATCTAATTACACACCCGCGGCATACTCAATATTTAAAAATAATAAGTCTTTTTCAAAACAAGGCGACCAAACTCGCATTTATTTGCCGCGAGAAAATATCACGGTAAAAACGGGTTTCTATCGGGAGCTTCGCTACGAGCGTGTCACGTCTTCGAATCAAATCGCGCAACGCGCCGACATAAAAAATCGAAGATAACGTCAACAGGCCAAGTGGCCAGAAAGCCTCCTACTGCGGCGACAAAATTCAAAGCTACACGCTTCGGAACCAGTCGCGAAACCGAGCCGCGCGCGAATATCAATTATAACAGTTCCTCGACCCAGCTGACTAGGCCGGCCGATAACGAGTCGGCGAACGCCTTCCGGGAGACGATTTTCACGTGCGTCACGCTCGATCGGCCGCGCTCACCTCGAGGGTGGGCAAAAAAAAGCACAATAATAATGAGAGAGGGGCCCCGCGCCGCTGATAATTTCCCGTTTATTTAACGGAGTGACCACGTTACTTATGCTATATTTGCCTCTCGACGTTTCCGGTGAGTTTGCCTTTTTTTCGCTGCATTAGAATTTGAGGAAAATCGTACGCTATAGATGTGATAATCATTGTTGAATATGAATTAGAATATTGTTAGTCTGCAAAAGAAAAAGTACTTTTTTAGAAGTATACGGCTTTTAAGTTGTGAATAATTTTTTATTGATGAATATATTTTATAAATGTTATAGTAGAACTATCGTCAAAATAGACCAAACATATATTACACGGAGAAAAAGGTTCAGTAATCACAACTAACCATTACTTGTTTCAACCAAATATTAGTTGAAATAACTAACCGTTAGTTGTGATTACTGATCTTTGTTTCAGTGTACTTATTTGATTCGAAAAATGTTTATTAGCTTCGGTTCTTAGCAATATAAAGAAGTGAACAAATGACTTAAGTAGACTTTGACAAGACTGAGTACGCAGCAGAATTTTTGATCAAATGCTGTTTATAATAAACCCAGGTAATTTTGATAGATTAAAATCTATCAATAATAATAGGAATGACTTTTTTTACGTATATCATGAGAGGGCTAAACTATCCTTGTAGTTAAATACCGGGAAAAAAATTCATCCAAAGTAGCAGGAGAATATTAAAAATAAATATGCACTTACAGAACCTCATTCAAAAATATATCGGAAGAAAACAAAAAACCATTTAACAATTCGCTCGCCTATAAATTTTAAAACACAAATGAATAATATATAAAGTCTTCAGTCAAAACTCTTTGGATACTTAAAAAAAAAAAAAGACTAGCCGAGTTACCGAAGATACAAGAGTACCCTGAGTACTTATGCGAGGCACTCGGGGCCTTAGAAAACGAAGGGTTAGGAAGGTAGAGGCGCGAACACCGAGGAAAAAGCTGCGTCAGTCCGGCCCAGCCTTACGCGCATTCTTCGCGAATGCCAGTGCCGATGGTACAAGTGTTCGAAAAAGAGAGAAAGAGAGAAGGAGCGAGAGAGAGAAGGCTCGCGCGACCCGGCGCTCGTTTAAATGGAGGATGCTCCCCGCGGAGAATGCGGTTTCGTCCTCCTCTTCTTGTTTTTCCTCGCCTGAAATATTCCGTGAATTTATGGCGCTGAGCCCGCTCAATTTGGGAATATTATCGCCAACTTTTATTTCCTTTAAATTTACAGCGGTTATATATATATATTTAACAAATATATTGTAGAGTCCGTAATTCTTTTAAAAGCCTCTAATCTCCGTCTATTTTTATTTATCCCTTTTCCGAGCTCGGGTACACTTGTAAACACAGGCCGACCGGTGTAATAAAAAGAAAATCCTGCTGAAACGGCAAAGTTTTGTTTCTATATTGGTTAGACTTTGGAGAAGTAGAGTTATTATATTAAAATTTTCAAAAGTTGAGATAAATTACTAGTGAAAATAAGTTAACTATTTTTTAAATTAATTTTTTCCATTATATTTTATAAAAATATTTTTGAATACCTTTAGTTATCTGAAACTTTTAAAATGGAACATACTTTAGCTCGAATATTATTACGTGTATTGTTACTAAATTTAACTCAATTTCTGCGTTTAACACAAATATTATTAGTTCTCTTATTGAGAGTTAAGTGTATTTCACTTTATTAAATAAAATAAATAAATAAAATGCTTTAACTATAAAGCACACCATAAACTAATCATGTCTTCACAGTCAATAATGACTAACATTATTAGACAAATGGCAATAATTTCTTGTAAAATGTACTATAAATCGAATAAGTTTTGCTATAACTCTTTTTAGTCTTATAGATTTTACAAGAATCTGTAGTAATTTTTCAAAAAATTTTAGACAGTAAGGTCATTAATAATTGACAATTTTTAATAGAGAATTTCTCTGCACATGAAATAAAACATTTTTACCCCACTCAATTTTTAATTCAGTCTATCTTACGTATATTACAACATACCCCAAGAGCGCGTTTAAAATTTAAAACTATCCCGACCCGGTTAAGAAAACTACCCATTCACGCGTCAAATTCACTCTCGCCTCGGCGCAAGGATCGATGGCCCGCTTCAAAGGATCGGCGACTACATCGCTAGCGCGCCATACCTGACTGTGGCGTAAGGGAGTATTGAGCGTGCAGCCGAGCTGCTTGTCTCGTGCGTGTGCCGACGAGAGACCTATATAGCGTCTCCATGGAAATGGCTGCGATCCCCGCGACTATTTCAAGGCTAGCACCCCCCGAGCTTCGCAGACGGGTCGGCTCCACCTCGACCAGACCTTCTCACGCCCCTTTCGTCCGCACAGGTATCCGTGACTTACTCCACCGAGACTGGCGTTTTAACACTTTACTGTTTACGCTTTGACTTTGACGGCTGGGAGCGTCGCTCCAGGATGATTTTTATGGTATTTAACTTTGGATTTGAGTTGAGTTAAGATTTGCTAAAACTCCTTAAAGCACTTGTTTCGTTATTTGGATTTATACTTTTATAAGAGTCTTAAATCCCTGTGTATACATAGTGTACTATGTAGTAATGAAAATTGGTGAATAAAGGCATCTGAAGATACTATACTGGATTTAAAAATATTTTGGAGTTTTCTGTTCAAAACGTTGCTTTGTAAAGGCTGAAAAATTCAAATGACATTATTACCAAACAAATCATAAAGGTTTTTATGCATAAAGATTGTCAAAAAATTTAAACAAAGTTTTTTTCTTATTGATTAATAAAAATTTTTCTTATTATTTCACATTTTATTGTAAGTTGCATGTTATTAAAAATAAAAAATATTTTTATTAAAAAACAATTTTAAAATAAAAACACATCTCAGTTAAAAATTAGCATACACCTACATGCCAAAATGAATTTAAAAGCTCTTGGACTCTAATCTTAGTACTCTTCAAAATTTTGATTATTAGCACAACTTCAACTCAAATCCAAGTTAAGTGTATTAAAGAAAAAATATACAAGACACATTTTAAAGTGCTCCGTTTTAAAATTGGCTAAATTAAAGGAGATTACAATAAATATTTTGTGAGATTTAAAACTTATTAATTTAATAATTAATTTAATAATTGTTTTTAAAAAATTACATATTAAAACTGATAAATTGTTGAACCTTTGCGTAAATATGCTATCAGCTAATAGCTTTTTTTTGTAAATAAGAATAAATGAACAATATATTACCCACTAATAGCTTTATCAAGTATATTTAAATTGCGACTGTGTAATCGAATACTAAATAAATCACTGCTCGAATAAGGAATGTTATTCTTACATTTTAAAAGTTAATACACGACTTTTCCTAGTTCTGATTAGAACGAATATAATTTATTCTCCTAATCTTTGGGAACCTAACAAATTTCCCGGTCACGATACAACTTTTCCCCTTTCTAACATACTCCCCCCCCCCCCCCTCCAAATAAAAAAACAAAACTAACCGACACTTCCAAACCGATTACCTTACAAAAAAAAAAATCGCAACCCATAAACAGGTGCACTCGCACCGAGCTTACTCGGTCGACGAAAGAAATCACCCCGTCTCGCACCTTTGAACCCGAGCACTTTCGATTTTCATACCGTTCCACTGCATACTAATCAAGAAAGGGGAGGTGCCCAGGGCGACATAAATCTCAGGGCGTCGGCGCGATCGAGTTTCGCGCAATTCGAGAAAGCCACGGACTTTATTTCTCTCTCGCTCAAGCTGACAATAATTTATCCTGGCGTTCGTCCAGGAATTCGGTTAAACGCTCCGGGGCCGCATTTTTCGCGAACCCTGCATTATCTCTCTCTCTCTCTCTCTCTATCTCTCTCTCCCCGGCTGCGGTCCCGCCTTCGCCGCGCGCGGATATGAGAGCGCGTGCCAAAGTGAGAAATGCGATATATCGAGTCCCGACGTTTCTCAAAGTCCCCCACGCGCTCCTTTTTTTCCTCTTCGCGAAAATTGAACTTTCCGAGTGATAAGCGAACGACCGCACGTGTCTTAATTCCATTGATTTTTTTTTTTTAAGCGAGGCTCGTTGGAATGCAATTATTTGCGGTAATGGACGATCCGAGACACTGCGGAATGTAGAATTTTTCAGGATAGATAGAGTAATGTATATAATTCAGACTGTGTCGCGATTGAAGGATAAAAAATTTAGAATTCAATGCTTCTAGTGAATTTATAAGTACTTCGAAAATAAATATCAAACAACAAATTTTAGAGTAGCTTATCGAATTTTTAAATAAAAATTAACAATTAGTACTTAACATTTATTTACTTATGTAAAAGATATGAATTCCTTATCGAAACTAAATAAATTTCAATTGTTTAACTACAATACAGTCTGTATGCATTAAAGTACGTGACTTTTAAAAAACTCATACACTTGTAAACTTTTTACTCTTTCGAAACGTTTTACTGCTTGAACTCCGCCGCGTGCCACAAAAATCCTACACAGCAATTAAAAAAAGTGTATTTCTTCGTCTGAGTTCAGAATAAAAAAGCCGACAGAAACAAATTTTTTAGCGATACGCATTTTTCAAGAACGAGAGACCATAGCAGACAAAAAAACTCCGTACGAGTCCCTCCTCCCGGGTATGATATACAAGCCTTTATTTTTTTCCCTTAAATTTACAGCGTCGAGAAGTTTCTTGAGTCATACTCGTGCGTATAAGTACACTCTTGAAAAGAGCCGAGTTTTTTTTTCCTCGAGCGCGCACAGAGAGCGTCTCTGCGCGCATACTCGGAATAGTTGCGCACCCGACGAGGACGATGACGCCCGGCATATTAATCATAAGACGACTGGGTTATTATCATTCGAGAGGAGCTGGCAGCTCGAAATTTTCTACGAGTGACATTTTAGTCCTGGACCGGAAAAAAACTGTAATCATAGGATGTGTGAACGGACTGTTAAAACTTCATATGTATAGAGATTTCCAAAATGTTCAGTAGATAATTGCTATCCTCTTTTAAAAAATAATTACATTTAAATAATATTTCCTATTCGTTAATGAATAGATATGTAGCAGAATTATTATCCATCACAAATTAACATTTCTTACTTAAATTATAGGTATATGATTTTTTTACTTCTAGACTTTTACTATCTTATCTATTGAGCTCCATAAACCGAATCTAACAATGAAATAACAAACATTTTAAATAATAAGTTTTTTGAATTACAATAAATGCTTTCTGTACTTAAATCTTTCACTACCTCCTATTAAGTTAAATGATTCGTCAATCATTACTGAACCATTATACAATTTAATTAAATTTTAATTCTGTTACATCGTTTACTTGATTTTTTTAATTAAAACCAAAAGCTTATTACAGAAAAAGTATGAATTCATCAAATTAACAAAGTTATCCGCTCTTCCACGATAATTCGTATCCCGCTCTACAACATGCTATGAAACATTTACACGCAATTTTCGTCCTGTCGATGGCATTACGCAATTACGTTAAAATTCATTAAAATCTCGCGGCGTCCGACGTAACTACGCGGCGAAAGCACAGCCTCTTTTTCCCTGGCGCTCGAGAGAAGAGATGAGCCCGGGGATTCGAACGCGACGGCGCGCTCCTCCGTGGCTCTGATGCGAGTCGGCGCTACACGACTCGCAGATTCCTCGCGCCTTTCACCGGCGCACTCGCGATTAGCTATGTATACGAGGCGGGCGAACAGAAAGAGAGGGAGAGAGACCGCAAGGATTTCTCGCCGAGCGCCGCTCGATTTTCTAATCGAGCCGACGAACCGAGCGACTTTTGCAGAATCGATTCTCCTGCGGGATGAACGGTGCACTCCCCAGAGGAAGATCAGCTCTGGAGAGTTCGACTTTCGATTATTGTTTTTACTGCCGTTGGAATCCAAGGGTATAATTTAGCTTTACAATTTTGTGCACATAATGCAATCTTCGAGCTGTGTCGTTGCGGAAGTCACGATCTTATTTATACCGATGAATTTTTTTTTCTTGATTGATTACTTGAATTATATTTAATATAATTAATGTGGCAGTGTTTATTTATTAACACAAAAAGTCGTGATTTCACGTTTCCAATTGACTATTTTTAACTGTCAATTGGAATTGGACTGTCAGAGTATAGTTGTTCAAATTTTATGAAGAAAATATGACCTTCCATAATATTCCTATTGCAGAACTTGTCAATAAAGAATATTTCAGAAAAAATCATCTACCTAAGTCGAACAGAATGTTAAGGTTATTTTTCTGCAACTCCCACCCAATAGTATACAAAAATAATATAAAAAGTAATAATAATAATGAACGTTACCTTGACCACTACGCTGCCGGAGGAGCTCTTGATGAAATCGATGATCTCCTCGCGGGACTTGTCGTCGACGTTGATGCCGTTGACCTCGATGAGTCGATCGCCAGGTAAGAGTCCGGTGTCGTTAACGTTCTGCACGAGGGCTCCCGGCTCTGCGAATACTACCGAGCGCATCTGAGTAGCGCCGCAGGTGGACCTCTCCACGACGACGGCTCGTCTCAACGAGAAGCCGAAGTCCGAGCGCGGCGGTGGCTGTCGCTGTATCACCAGCTCTCGAGGCTCTGGTAGCTCCAGCGGTACGATGTCCGGTAATCCCAGCTCGCCTACGCCCTGCTCTTCGAACGAGCCCGTGGAGCGCCAGCGTGAAAAGCCCTGCGACTCGCCGACCGGCGACAAGCTGAACGGCGGCGTCGCAAAACTGGAGTTCGTCGTGTCCGTCAGAGAATCCGCCGATGGACTTGCGCTCGTCATCACCTGCAAGGTTTCTAATGAGTAACTGACATTCGTGATGACATTCTACAGAATATCTTTTTCAGTTTTTATTGTGAATAAATTATTTGTCTACTATTTACGGTTTGATTCAATAAATGAAACATTAGAAATAGATGTTTTTAGAATTTGTTACCTGTTGTGTGTCATATTTAATCTAAAAAATAAATGAAAAATATTTTAATAATAAAATTATGAAAATGTCATCTTTTTTTAGATTGATTACTTGTAGAGTTTGGGTTCCGAGCATTAAATTTAATTGTGCAAGTATTGCATGACGGACTCCGCAAGTAACTCGGGTGACATTCTTACTAATTGTACTCCAATTTAGAACGATAAATTATTGATCGTATAATTATATACAGCGATGCAGATACACTAATGTATACGAATTACGAATCACATTAAGACCATGATTTAACTGTAAAATCCAAGGCATTATGAAAGATACTTTTAAAAGAAAGGTGTTTAAAAATGCTGATTCATGTATAATCTGCGCGCTCATAAGTAGAGCCTGTTAGAATATGCTAGCGCATGTCAGGTAACACTCTAGACTTTTTATATTAAAGTAGTATCACGATACTGTTCCCGCAGCAAAATTAATTTTTTTATATGCACAAAAACTACTAAATTAATATTGGCCGACAGTAAACTAATTAGAATAAAATTAATAGCAAACTTCGTGTATAATATTACTACAGCAGGAGAATTCCGTTAGTCTAATTTTAAAAATAGAACGTGTTATCTTCTAAAATAAATCAAGAGAATTATTCAGTACGAGGGCGAAAAATAGAAAAAATTATTCATTTAAGATCCGAAGCCCTATTTCCGAGGAAACTAAAACACTCCAGTCAGCTCATGGTGCCTCCCTCGTTCGATCATTGCCAAAGTGACGAGGGTTGGACAGGGAGCACATGAAGATTTAAGCTCGCTATCTTTCGACTCTCGCGACCGGACGTCGTCCACCCCACCCCCCGACTCACATGCAGTAACTTCGAATCCTGTTGTCCATGAACAAACTGATGGTGCGACTGCTGCGGGCTACGCCCGACCACCAGCACCAGCTCCTCCTCCCGATAGCTAAGCTGCAGGTCGTCCCTGGACTGCTTTTGCAACGGCAAATTCTGGTAAGCGATCAGCTCGTTCTGCAGCGTGTTCCTTGCCAGCACGTTGTTGGAGTCGTGCCCCGCGCCGTTCTGGAATACGCCGCCGGACGTGGGCGAAGTGGCGGGCTCACCGGAGCTGTTGGCCGACGTCGAGCTGACGCTCAGCCGCGGGCCCTTCAGGATGCCGCGCTTCGGCGGCTTTGGCGGCAGGGGCGGTAGGCTCTTGCCACCCGCCGAATTCGTCAGGGACGTGAGCGATGCCTCGGAGGAGTCGCTCTGAGTCTGGCCCTCCGGCGTGCGGCCCATCACCGAGCCAACCGAGTGATGGCTGTTCTGCGCGTCGTCCAGCACGTCGCGGTCCAGCTGGGCGAAGAAAGACGCGCTGTAGTCCGCCGTGATGCCGCTCGGCAGCTTCTCCTTCTCCTTGCGACGTCCGCGCAGCTTCAGTGATCTCCGCATCTGTAAACGATGAAACGGCAACGATTGATTAACGGCTGTTTACGGAAGGCCCGCGTGAGTGGTTCGCGGCGTTGACGAGCTTTTTTACGCGGTACGAGGTTTTGCGAACCTTGGCCTTGTGCAATGGACAGGTTTAACCTAATTTTATTAGAATTCAGTTTAGTTTTCTTTTTCACTCTTTTAATTAAACTAATTAAATTGATCTTATTCTTATTTTATTTCATTATAAAAGTTATAAGATGTAGGATTTATGTTTTAACTTTAATTTTTTTTTTAACGAAAATATTTTAATTTTACTTTAAAAATGCACAATAATTTCTTATGAAATATTAGACTCGTTACAATAATTGATTAAATATTAACATCAATTTTTCTTTAAGATGCGATATTTTACTTTTATTCGCGTAAATGAGAAACGAGATAAATAATAAAGAGAAAAAAATAATAGCATTTTTCACTTCTATTCCCTGAAATATAATAAATTAATTAAATAACTCATGATAAAGATTACCCAGAATATAGAAGACGCTCAAGAGTAAGTCACAAAAAGAGAGTAAGAGCAGTAACTAAATGAGCAAATGGGAGTCCGCAAATTGAGTCGCTTCAAAGGCGAAAATGAGTCAGAGAGCGATCCTGGGAAATGACGCTCCGGAGACAAAGTTGCGTACAAGCTCAAGAGAGCGAAAGTCGCGCGAGAGCACAAAAAGGATAAAAAAGAGTAGAAGAGAACGCGAATGAAGAGGACGTTTATCTCGATTACGTTTCGGAGCGTCGCCAGATGTAAACAAAGCGGCTCGCGCGCTGCTGGCATCCGCGGAATCTCCTTTCCTTTTATCTCCGATTGAAATCCCTGAATGAATTCTTTGTTTTACTTTTACTGCCGGGGAGACGATATTTTTATTCGATGAGAAGGTTAGATATATATGTATGTTTATTTGTGTCACGGTTCGTTTTCTTTTGTGTGCGGTGGAGGCTTCTCGTTTTATAATCTCGATGGCACGGAGGATTAAGGACTCACTGCATTTAGGAAATTACTCCAAGAGGCAACCAACGATTTTAACATTCAGACAGCGCTGCTCGATTCCAAACACGTGGCAAAGAGGTTAATATTTACACTATAACGGCTGCAACGTGACTGCCTTCACTTTCTTTGGAGAGACGCGACTGTACGCTGTTATATTGATCTTCGGACTTTTTGCATCATTTAAAAGTACGATAGTACAGTAAAATGTACTTTTTAAAAACTTTCATTAAAACTTGTTTATTGCTTGTGAAATGTAGGTTTCACGGAAAAAAAGAGCGCAATAGATTTACGCAAATTTGGTACCCTGTAAATAAAATTGTTGTGAATTTTAGTGTATTATTTTCACAATTCATTGAGTAAATTGTAAATACTATTGATTACTTATTCTCTGCTTTAGAAAGTAAAGGCGAAACAATCTAGGACAGGCTACATAAATTCCACTGCCTTTAAACTTTTTTCAGCCTTGACTTTTTTTTTTCTCGATGCTTGTATAACCGATAGGCGTTTAACATTAAAAACTAATGTAATGTCAGTTGCATTTCATTCGTACTACATTGTTAATTTTTTCGTATTAAACAGTGATCACCCATTACTAATAACAAAACATGATTTAAGACAAACAAAGGAAGGTACCTACAAATCAGTTATAAGTAAACTCGTAAACTTATACCCAAAATTTATGTCTAAAAGAGAAACGCAGTCCTCACCTCGTCAACCCTGAGGAGTTCCTCGGCTGACATACTGGAGCGGTCCCGCTTCTTCACATCCTTCTTCTCCCGCTTCTCTCGTTTCCTCTTCTCCTTCTCCTCCTTCTCTGTCGCCTTCTTCATAAAGTTGAACATTTTTCGCCGTTCACTCCAGCACAACCAAAGAGGAATATAAAAAAAATTTCACGATAACTCGACCTCTAATCACGCACTACTCTCTGCTTTCTTTCGGCACTACAAGCCTCGCGCACTGACGTCGACGACCTCAACAGCCGAGCACACGAGCCGCATCTTCGGCCCGTTCAGTGGCGCGGCGACGACGGGGACGGCGACGCCGACCTGGCAGTCAACTCGTCGCCTGGACTCGACATGCTCCTGCGCTGTGTACGACGGATTTGTTGATTTCCCTTTGACGGTTTACGTTTCCGAGGACGTCGCTGGAACGGCTCGTGATACTGGCGCACGTAGACGGTGGCGGATGGCGGCGGTGATCTCTCGGACGGCCTTGACGATGAATCTGCGTGAAGGACAGAGAAAACATTCATTAGATATTTCGAGATGACGTTTAGTTTGATGTGGTTAATCGGGGTACTTGAGGATAATTGCAAAGACTTTGGCGTCAAAGACAATCGTGAGGTAATAATTAGGTTGATTAATGTTAATAATTGTTGATAGAAATGAGATTAACATTTTTATGCGAGTAGAGTACTGAATAGCTGAAATGAATTTTAAATTTAAATATGTGACTGTACTTTTAGATTGAATTTTATTTCATTAATACTGTGAAATTTGATGTTTTTCTTTTCAAACGATAAGAATAGGATATTAAAAAAGTTTTTTTGCATTTTTTTTTTGTATAATTTTGGTTTGCCATGTTGAAATATTGAAAATATTGAAAGCTAACACGCTTAATCATTGATAGCTTACTTATTGTTTCATTTAAACGATTAGTGAAACGTTCAGTTTCTTATCATTGCTAATTAAAGCCAATTGTTTTATCTCGTCCAAACATATATAAATTAAATTAAATAAGAAGATTGTATGTGTGCCTTCTTCAAACATGAGTAACTAAATATTGGTAATAATTACTTTATCGTTATTTACAGTTCAGTAAACTAAGTTTAATATTATACTAGAAATTTATTTTTATGGTAAAAACTGGCTTTAAAATATATATTGCAATTGAAGATATATATTTAACGTAAACATAGATTAAAACCAGAATCAGTCAGAAATTGTCACATCAAAAACAAATATTGCAATACTATCAGTAAAGCAATCATTTCTATCGACTGAAATTGAATTTAAATGTAAAAATTTTGTAATGTTGATAACAATAAACAAACAAAAATAGACTATGTCAATAATTCGTTTAAATTTACAATGAATTATTAGAAACACTTATCCAAACTCTTGCAGTCAATTTAATAACCACATCTCTTCTAACTTTTTTTCTATAAAGGTGACTTACAACTTCAAAATCAATAAAATAAACCGGGAGCTGATCTCATTACCCCTCAAGAAAAAAAAAAAAAACAGATATGAAAAAAAGCGATAGCCGGCCGAACGGACGCCCCCTCGAGTGCGTGTTTGCGCTTCTGCGCACCTATCAGCACGCTGATAACAGCTCATCATATTAATTGTTATTAGCAACGAAGGCTTTAGTTTTTCTTTATCGAACGCTTAGCGAGAACGGGCCGTAAGTAGTCACTATTACACGTTTACGCGATTACCGTGTGGGAACTCACTTAGACAGAGAAATAAGTGCAAGTATACTTTCGGATCAGATGGTAGACAGTAAGAGTGAGAAGTTCACGATGTAAACACAACTGACAATCATTGTATACGAGTTTAATTGTGTTCTTTGCATTGCATGCAAATTAAACAAGTCCATGGATAATTCAAAAGCAGTAGCAATTATTATGACAATACAATATTCGATTACACTACTAAGAAAGTCAATCGTTTCCTTTTCATACGCTTCTTTTACAATAGTCACTTAATTTTCCTCGACAGTGATTCATTCGAACACATTGCTCCTTTTTTTTTCTTCCAACCACAGAATGAGCATCCATTCAAAATGAGTATTTTCAAAAAACAATTTGAACAAAACGCGAACACTTGAGTTTTAAGTAGATAGTAAAAAAAAACTACCGCGCACTTAGGCCTCATTACGCCTCAAACCGAATTCCCTCCAATTTCAAAAAACTAAAACTCCCCAAGTGTTTACCGACACAAACACCGGACGATCTCGCGGTAGCGCCTTCGGGCTTCCGCGAAGCGCGACCATAAGCAAAACAAGAAAAAGCCGCGGCAACAATCCGCGGGCGCAGCTCGTCGGCTCTCGGTGATCGCAGGCGGCTAATCGCGGTGCACGCGGGGCAAAGAAACGGCCTCGCCGACCGATTTCCGTATCGAGGAGTGCAAGAGCCCCCTCGGTGTGTTCCCTCCGCGACCTAACCTAACCCGCGGGGAGGCGCGGACACACGGCGCGCCGCGCCGTACACACGCATTCCTGACAATGCACCGTTCGTCCGTCCGCGGGGGCACGTACACGTACATAACGCGCGTGTATCGCCGCGGCGCGCGAATATTTACACGCGCCGCATTCCAGCGGCGTACACCTATATATGCACACTCACTCGCGGAACAACTCGAGAACGCACGCACACCGGGCTTTTGGCACGACGGATCATGCGTGCTGTATGTATGTATACCTGCGTATAGAACCCGCGCACCCCTGCACTATGTACTGGATATAATACCTTGGCTAAGTGGACACACTCCGTCGGCTCTCCGCGGGGATGGTGCTGCGTGTCGGCCGCCGGGGCGTAGCTGCGCTGACAGCGGCGCCCACGCACTCGCGCCTGGAGGGCAGGCCGGGGACGCACTCGCGGGGGGGAGGAGGGGGGGACACTGTGTCTCGGTGACGGGCCGGGGGGTTTTAACCTACGCCCGAGACGCTCGCGCGGCACACACACGGGCACGGCTGCGGTGATGGATCCGCGCTTCAGCGGCGACACACTGGCGCACGACGTGTTGCGCACCGACGGCGACTGTCATGGCAGCCTGCAGCCCTGCAGCTCGACTGCCCCCTCCCCCTTCTCCGCGCCGACACTGGCCGCTCGGACCCCCACCACCGCGACTACACTCGCTGCCGCCGGAGTCCGCGGCGATAATGAGCGGTGGGGCGGCGCGGCGCGGGCCTCTCATTGGCCGCTGGGGCGAGGCGCGCAGGCGCGAAGCGCAACTCGCCACCGCGGTTTCTCGGAATTCGGGAATTCGGGGAAAACTTTTCTCGGGGGTTTTTCTTGGAATTTCGCTGCTTTGAAAAAACCCTTTTTGCTTGAGATTTTATATGAAGTAAAAAATATATTCGCTTATTTATGATTAATATTTGATTAAAAAATAGCTAATGTATTCTACTTTTTTTTGTTTATTGAAGCGACGGGTATAAATATCTTGTTTATGAACAACATAATATTATACACAGTAAAGAAAATCACGTAAAATTTGCCAGGAAAGTTTACTTATTACACACCAATCCCTTAGAAATTCTTCCTGTTGTTTTCTCGTGCCTAAAAATTAAGTCTTGTAACTTTTGTTTGATACCATAGGCCTTTGTTTAACAGTTATAACAAGTTCTGTTAACATTGCTATTGCTATATACGAAATTTTTTGCAATTCCTGTTTTAAAAGAATACGTTATAATATAATATGTATGCGGAATAAAGGCCTATGGAATCTAACTAAATTTATTATGCTTCATGTGTAGGATTAAGAAAACAAAACACTAAGTGAAATTTCGAAAGGATTAAAACACTTTCCTGGTTAGTTAAAATAAGAGTGTTCCAACAGCAATTATCAGTAGAAAACAATATTTTTAACGCTTGTTATGTTATTTTACGTTATTTTTTGTTTAGAAATTGTTCAATGCATCAAAGAACAAAATTCAACAAACAAATGATTCTTTTTTGTGATATTGTTATGTTCAAACCGACACAAAACAAAAAGATTTCATTATTTTCGCATAATTTTTTAATTACGTAGCTTTAAATATTAACTTGTTTATTTTAATTAAATACGTGAATAGAGTATCGCAAAAACCATCTTAAATTTGTCACTACCTTATTTAAAACATTTCTAAAATGAGTAATCAACAGTTGAATATAGGATATGAAATTCATAAAAAAACGATTTTAACTTATCAGAGATATTGCATACTTAAATAGACAATCACAAAATCAAAAAAAGTGCATAAAATTCATAGAAACGACAGTTCCTCGAATCTTACCTCCTTTTAAATTCATCCTCTGCAGTGAAGAAATAAATGGCGCGCAGGGATGAAAATGGCGTCCGCACGAAGTTGGTCTCTGACTGCAACTGCCTCCTGCGATTTCCAGACGGTTTTTCGGTGAACGCGTGCCAGTGTACGTGCGCGCTTGCACATGGATCCATCGGCTCCAATGGAACTTTAGTTCTCGTGATGGCGCTGATGCACGGTCGGCCGGCTACCGAGGCTAAGGCGAATATGCCATGATCTGAGGAGAAATAAAAGGTAATTGTTTGGTTATCGCCACCCTGAGCTCATCTTCGTAGAGTTTCGATTCATGTGTTTATTATATTTTCGTACTGGCTAAAAAAAAGTCGAGGTCGCGAGATTGCTAGCCAGTTTCGCGAATGACGTGTCTGTCGTTAGTGATCGTTTTCTTAATTTTTATCAATGGTGTTTGTGTTTTAAAATTGAGAAATTTCCTGCTCAGGCTTGGCTGTGCAAACACTTTGATAAGCTCATTTTGGAGGTGAGGAGCAACAAGTGCAACAGCAGAAATGACTACCTCTTCGGAGGACGTCCTCTTGCAAAAGGGTCAAGTTCGCTTCAAAAAGGGAGATGGAACATTGTACATAATGAATGAAAGGATAGCTTGGATGTTGGACAATAAGGATACTGTATCAGTAAGCCACAAATATGCTGATATTAAACGTAAGTAAATTTGGAGTAACCTTACAATGTCGAGTATATTTCACACAAGTGATGCAACCATGAATTTTGAATTGCAGTACAAAAAATTTCTCCTGAAGGAAAGTCAAAAATACAGCTGCAAGTGGTTCTTCACGATGGTCAATCATCTACTTTCCACTTTGTTAATAAAAATGGACTGGAAGCACAAATTCAAGATAGGGACGACGTTAAAGAACTGTTACAACAACTCTTGCCCAAATTTAAAAGAAAAGTTAATAAAGAATTGGAAGAGAAAAATAGGTTGGTTATAGCATCTATTTCATTAGACTGAGAATGATCTGCCGTTTAGAAAAATGTTATCCTTAATTTTTGTATTTAGAATGCTGCAAGAAAATCCAACACTGTTGCAACTGTACCGTGATTTAGTTATAACTCAGGTTATAACATCCGAGGAATTTTGGGCTCAACATGCTGCTCAGTATACAAAAACCAAAATGATTCCTCGTCAAGAAATTGGTGTAAATAGTGCCTTTCTAGTAAGTTAACAATCTATATTTTTTTTATTATAAATAATAGGTAAATAGATCTTTGACTGATTCATAAAATTGTTTTGTAAAAATATTATTACATTTTAGGCTGATATTAAACCACAGACAGATGGCTGTAATGGACTGAAATATAATTTAACAGTGGATATTATAGACTGCATATTTAAGACATATCCAGCTGTCAAGAAGAAGCATCAAGAGTATGTGCCTAATAAAATGTCAGAATCAGATTTTTGGACCAAATTTTTTCAGTCACACTACTTCCATCGAGATCGGATAAATGTAGGGACCAAAGACTTATTTACAGAGTGTGCCAAAATAGATGACCAAGAATTAAAAAAAGATATTCAAGCAGGAATAGATGATCCATTAGTAGATATCACAGGTTTTGATAATGTCAATTTGGATGAAATGTACGATAGTGGTACTGGCAAATCTGACAAGTCTTCTGGTAATATAGTTCATCAAAGCATGATCAAACGGTTTAACCAACACAGTATAATGGTCATGAAAGCCAACAATCCTGTATTGGAAAAAGAACATCCACAAACAAATGGTTCAGCAATGCCAAATAAAAATGCCTCCGCCAATAACAATAAACCAGCTGAAACTGAATCTCCAAAATCAAAAAAGGTAAGAAAAACTTCTTATTTTAACATAACATTAATTCCTTTCAGAATTAACAATATGCACTTTTCAAATATAGCGACGAGTTCAAGAAAAGTTAATCTTTGAAGATCTTGATACTAAATACGATCTTCATTCAGATTCCGGGCCCCCATTGGTATTAACGCATGTAGACAGATATTTACATGGGCCCATTTCGAATACAGAAAACAATCACGATTCATCAATTGAACAAATCAAAATAGTTGCCAGTCAATTAATGAAGGAAACGGATAGATGGGCGACAACTGCTTATCTATCGCGTCAGCCGTCGGCAACGTTAGTAAATCCTGCTGCGGCTGTCTCAGCCCTTGGAGAATTAACGCCAGGAGGATCTCTTATGAAGGGATTCCGTGAAGACAGTCTTGGTCGTGAGTACTAATGCTAATTGACCATCTCTAATCTCAATCACTTGATTAATCAATCCTATTTTTTATATAGAATTAATACCCAAGGAGTTAGAAAAGGAACTTGCTAGTGTATACGTTTGTACCTGTGAATTGTTAAAGCACTTTTGGAGAAGTTTTCCCCCTACTACTCCACAGCTTGAAGAAAAAGTCACAAGAATGCACACTGCTTTACGTAATTTTCATTCTGTAAGACTGAAACCATTCGAGGTAATAATTGCTTTTCATTTTATTTTACTTACTACGTGCAAAACATGCTTTTGAAATAAAATTAAAACTCGCTTATAAAATATTTATAGGATCGCTTGCAAAGGGATTTCTCTGCCGTTAGTCAGCACCTCACGAGTCACTTGAATCAACTGCTAAATGCTGCTTACAGAAAATTCGCTCTCTGGCAACAAAGAAGAGCCGGTCAATTGAGGTAGCCAGCCGTCTTGATCTAAGGATAATTTGTGTCTCGAAAGAGGTTTTCTCGCACATAGATGTGAACGCCTTTGCATCATGCTGCCGAGGCATATTTATATAAATCCACGGCACTTGTCACTCATGTGTTTCTGCACTTGTAAATCAATGTCGACGAAAGTGCTTCAATAAGAAAGAAAAATTATTTCTGAGCCATTTATCGCTGGTCTCGATTACATAAACTGTGGACTTTCAAGCTCAATTTGGCAATCACGTTTAGAATTCACGAATGAAAATTGTTAATTTTGTAAGTCGTTTGTAATATTGCGATATATTAACAAATTATACTAGCTTGCGAATGCTTTATTAGCAATGATTGAGATAAATTGATAATACTTTCAAAAAATTTGATTTACCACTGAACTAAAATTCAACTAAAATCCTAATTTCTGGTCATGAATAATTTTATTTTCGTTTTAAAATGAATAAAGTTCTCGAACTGAAAACACGATTATTGATTCAGAAATGTGATTCTATTGTCTGGACAAGATCATTGTAAATTTATGCTATATGTAGCTTAAATGTTTTCGTTTAAAAGTTAAATAAATAATGTAATAGTAACAAAAAAGAAATGTCAAGAGTACTATTAATTATTATTTAACTTATAATTACTACAAGTTCCTCTAATTATTCACGAATGTTCATTTATTTTTAATTTAAGTACGTTTCTCTCCTGTTCTTTTCTTTTGCTAATAAAAAAATTAGTGAAAATATATTATTGATTTACCGACCATAAATAATAATACTTTTCTTTTATTTAATTGCAAACATATGAAAAGATTTATATAATTCTACTTAACACGTTTTTCTTTTTCAAGTGGTTAGAAAGATGTTTTTAAACAAACCAAACTTTATTTGCTCTTGAGAAACAATTTTTCCGAATCAAATTTTATTTGACTGCAAAACAGTGTTATTTGTCACGAGAACCGTTCCGCCTCCAAAATACAAGACGGCCGTACACAAGTCGAAGGAGCGAAACTCCGAAGACCGCAATAAAGCAATAAAGATAATGCCGGTCACTAAAGCTCGTAGAAAAATCGTCAAGTGTATACCCGAAACTCAGCAAACGAGTCGATGGGCGGGGAGATAATTAATGCAGTCAAAACTGGTTTTCGGCGCGTTGCGAAAGCAAGAAAGACACGGCAAACGAAAACACGGTGGGGATGAAGGCAAAGAGATTCCCTAAACCGGGGCGTCTATTCACCCCATCTCCAGACTGCGGGGAGGGGGGCGAACCGAAGAGCGCAGTCATCGTTGGCGGCTCGACAAAAGCGAGGCATCGCTCGGACCAGGTATGCCCAGCGCACCTGCGGTGTGACCCTTCGCGCAGAAAGCCAATGCCTATATATGGCTAATAAGCGAACCTCGTGTGCCGATGTCCTCCGTAAAGTCTGCACCTTTTCTCCTCCCGCCCTCTTCTCTGCTCTTCATCCTTTTTCTTAGGAGGCTTAATCCAAAGTTGAGAACAGCCAATCCATGAATATTATTTTAATTATTCCAAGTTTTGATTGCTTATACTTGGGATTGATATTCCTGAAATTAGAATTTAATTTCTTTTAGAATTCATTTACTTGTTTATTTAATTATTAATATAAGCATACTTAAGCTTTTTCTTAGGAGGCTTAATCCAAAGTTGAGAACAGCCAATCCATGAATAATATTTTAATTATTCCAAGCATTGATTGCTACTTGGAACTGATATTCCTGGAATTAGAATTTAATTTCTTTTTAAATTGATTAATTAATTTATTTGATTATTAATATTAGTATGAACGGATTTAAGAGTTCTTAAAAAAAATGTATGATAAAATGTTAGAGTTATTAAAATTTAAATCTTATCTTACATATTAATTCAAAAGTTTATTCAGGAACACTATAGGAATACTAAAAATCAATTGAAATGAATGAATAGCCTCTTTTAATAAACAAATTTCTTTTGAATTTAATTTAAAAAATATGTAGTTTCAATTTAACGATTACTATAAATAGGTCAGTTATAGTTATCTATTTTTCATTTTAATTAAATTAGTTTAGGACGTAGTTTGTAATTGTACATAAATTAATTTTCAATCTTAATTTTTTGCGAAGAACCTACATGTGAGCCTACTTAATGTGAAAGGGTTCCACACTTGTGCTTAATATATGACTACTCTGATAACAACAAGTCTGATATAGTATAACAATATATAGTAATAACATTACATTTTAAGACAATAATAAGAATAAATTCTTCAGTATAACAAATATGATAACTTTCATAATAATAATTGTATAAGTGAAGCAATTTTTTTTTTTTTTTAAAGAGTAACTGCAAAGTAGCTATTCTTATAGTTAGATTTACCCTTTAACGAAGATTTACCGGTATATTTGTTATTCGGCTAAGAAGCCTGAATAGAAAACCGTTCGAATCGTGAAAAGCGAAAAAACATAAATCCAAAAACACTTAATACTCACCGCTCCAACAGACAAACCGTAACTAATCCCTTAATTATGTTCCATCGGTGCGTTCTTATAGCAATAAGTATATAACTCCAAATCGATATATGTCCCATAGCATCCCATTGTTTAAAAAAGAAAAAAAGAGCTCCGAGATCGACGTATCCTAAATAAATGTCAAACAAAAGGATATTGCTCTTCCATTCTATCGGCTCCTTATAATTGCGGAACTACGGGGAGGAACTAAGCCCCCGTCGTCGCTCTTAGCTTAAAACCCCGAGCGCACAGCGGCATTCAATTGCACTCACGGAAAAAACCTTTTCGACTCCGCGGCTCAAAGGAAAGCAATCCACCCTTGAAATTCCCTTTTGCTACTCGGCGAAGCGCGTCTCAGGTTTTCCCGATAAAAAGTCCGTCGTTGCCGGAGCATCGCTCGGGCCAATATTCAACGGGCAAAGTGGATGCCTCGTATATACATCCGTAACATCCCGATAGCTATCGCCTCTGATAGTCTGATCGCAAGGGCAACAAACAAAACGCGCGTGTGCGCGGAGGAAAGAAAGCGCGCGCACCGACGACGGATAGGTGGCGCTTCCGATCCACCGCACGTCCGCACGCGAATTTATTCCCCCTGCTATACGCCTCATGCCTGGGCTCACCTTCTCCGCTTCTCCGCTTCTCCAGTGTGCGTTCGGCGCGAACTCCACACACTCTCATAAGTCATACTTTACACATACACAGCATACACATTCATACATAGTTCAGAGTTACACGTAACATATATACATGTGCATACTCATACTCGTAAATATACACGTACATATACATTATACGCAGGCATAGTACACATGCACTCACAGATACGCGAGAATATGCACGTACATATACACAGCATAAAAAGTACGCGCGCGCATGTACGTACTAACACACGTACGCGCGGCTACTCGCACACTGTTAGAGAAGCGCGCGCGCAAGGAACGGCGTATCGCGTCGTAGCGAGGGTTTTGCATGAGCGTGCCGCTTAGTGTGCGTTCGGCATCGGGCGCGCGCGCGAGCCTGGTGCATCTGTGCCGCCCGCGTCGCGCCTCGAGCCCTCGCCCCTGTCACAGTGTAGTGACGAGCGGGATCAGCTCCGTTCAGTGGCGCGCCGCGCGCGAAGCCGCTCCTGGGCTCCCGCGAGCTTCCTCGGAAAAGTCGTCGTGCGCGCAGCAGGCATATTATAAGTATATAGCGACGAAGCAACAGCAGCCGCAGCCGATCGGACGCGTTCGTTGGTAGCCGTACGGGCGCTCACACGAGAGTGTGCACCGAGAGCTGCGCCTCGCGGTAAGTGTGCTGCGCTCCTGATATTGCCTCGGTGTGTGCGCGTATATATACGAGAGAGCACCCGAGCGCGCGTCTACTACTGTGTACGTGCATTGTAGATTGCGTATATATATATGCGTGCGTGTGGCGGCCACGCGCGGCCGGGTTTACCGAGGAGAGGCATTATACACACGCGTTTTATGCAGACGGTCGGACGTCGCTGACGTCTCCCTCGCAGCGAGACGCCGCCGGGGGCGTAAAACGGATTCTTTGTGCGTGCAGCCCGCCACCCCCGCCGTCCTCCGATTTCGAGGGAGACGAGAGAGAGAGAGAGAGGCGTCCGCCCGCACACCCTTTTTTCCATATACCTCGACCCCGCTACGACCCCTCGGATGAGTTCGGGGGCTGATAAAAAAGCTCGGGACTCTCTCGCTCTCTTTCTGTCTTTCTCTGACTCGCGCGCGCGCGCGCGCACACACGCGGATGTGATTGTACTTTTTTACGACGTGAATTGCGCCGTGGGGAGGGAAAGCTCCACATCAATGCGACGCTGGGAGAAACTGCCTGTGTCTTTATATATATATATCCTTTCTTCGATGGCAATGTTTTCGGGGGGCTCGTTTCCTTTTTCAGCGCGGCGAGTGTGATTTTCGAGTGCGCGACGGAGAAAAGGAGAGCAGGTAATTATATAGAGGTGGAATTGTGATGCAGTTGACGATTCAAAGGGAGTATTCGATTATTTTGCGAGTCAATGGAGTTATTATTATTACGATTGCGACGTTTGTGTCACCCCCTACTTGAAAGGCCTTTGTGCTGGGCCATTTAAAAAAAAAAGAAAAAAGAACTGCACGTGTTAATTTTTGTTGTTACCGCAACGACAATGTGTCACTGGGTTACATTGTTGTTCTCGTGAAGGGCAATAAAAGTCGGCTAATCGAACAATAAACGGAATCAACCGGCAAAACAATCGGGGAACTACATACATATATAATGTTTCTATACATGTAACCGAAAATTTTGAATCAGTTATTACTCTCTTCATGCTTAAGCGTCGTAATTAATGTTAGCGATTAAAGATTTACACTCGCTTAAACACGTTTTACAAATCTTAAGTGGATGCCAATTAATTTCCATTCGAATGAGTAAATTATTACACTTTACTGAATGAAAAAAATGTTAAAGTGTAAACTTTTGAAAAAGTTTGATTAAAAGTGTAATTAAATAGAAAGAAGAAAAGAACGATAGGCCGGTTTGACTCAGCAAACCGAGCAGTTTTTACTCCGAAAATTTTTGCATTTTCAATCAAATATTTTTCAGTCCGACGTCGGGAGTCGGCGAAGCGCAACAGCGATACTTTAATTTCGTTGTCAGCAGGAATTACATCAGCTGCGTAACAAATCTCGTGGTAAAGTCGCGTTTTTTGCCAGGCCAGTTAACGTGGGAGATCGGGACGAGCGTTTTTCTGTTGAAGGTGTAACGGGTTCTTCCACGTCGCTCGAATAAATTTCCTTAAAGCTTTTCGGAGCGTTCTCACAGTATCGTTTATATCCGCTGCTTTCCTTTAGAAAATCAACTTCGGAAATAGGGTTCGACGAGCATGCTACTCACTTCGATTTCCCCCCTCCTTGTCCTTCGAACGTATACAGTTACTGTAACATTTTTTATTCGCTTCCTATATCCGCTTATCTCATCTCATCTCTCGATCTAAACTCTGCGTTCTTATTCTTCTAATATAATACCTCCTTCAGTGATTCATTCATGGAAAATACATCGCCGCATTGGGGAAATAAGAAACAAGTTGCGCTTAATTCCTTAACTTGATCGCCTTATAAGTGGAAAACTTTTGATTAAGAAACGAAATCATTTTTATCGGAGTATTAAATTGAGCGCATACGAAGGCGTTGGGACGTTCCTCTCATTATTCCTTTTTCTCCCCATTTTCGCGCGATACAATATCCCGACGGCGTCGTCTAAAATTGACGAGGTTCTTTAGAAATTCTTCGCAGGCTGGTGCAGAAGTGGAAACAATGGCTGCGGTGCAGACGTGTATATCATGAATAATAAAGGTTAGAACTCCTGCCGTTTTACGCAATAAACGCTTTGACCAGGCGGAACCTTGGCCGTAGTTGCAACCCCGTTGAAAACGACGTTTTATAATCGCAAAAAGAAAATCCCTGATCCAGATAGCAAAACTCGTCGCTGACTATTCTCTTGTGAGTGCGTATGACCCGGTCTAATGCATGTTTCATTCATCCGGAATCGAGCGGTGCCAAACTCCTCCGACGTTTTGTAATGGCTTGAAGCGTGTGCGTCCATTATCGATGCAAGACTTACACAATAATTTATGAGATGCTTCATCTTATCAATCGATCACAATCATATATTTGTTCCGATATTTATTATACGCACAACCGACACGAATGTCACGATATATACTCGTGCCCTACTCTTGAATTAGTTATATAGATGCGTGCGTAAGGTATGATATTCGATAATGCGTTGTAGCTATGCACTTCTTTTTTTTTCTTCATTCATTCATGATGGCTTAGTATTATTTATACAGAGCAACGAGGGGGCCGGTCTTCAAAATCACTTCAATGAATAGCTGGTCGTTTACTTTAATAATAAATGTTGGGAAATCCTTGCTTCATCGCGCCCAGATTTGCCTCGCTACTAAGTAAACAATAGTAAAACAGATAAGAGTAGTATAATATACGCAATATGTTTTCCGTTTCAAATTAAATTTTTTTTTGTACCTCATTGGTAATTAAAAGACAATAGTATAAACTCGCACGTAGCAAACGAATTTTTTCGTAAGTAACAGATAACACTATCTAATAGCCATATGCATCAATCAAATCTAGAACGTTTTTTTTTTTCAAGCCCGTCGTACTCTCACGCAATACACATCCGCCTATCTAATCTAGAAAGCGCTTACAACTCACTTTTAGAAGGGCCGCTGTTCGGCAATCAATTCCCGATAGTCCAGTTCCTCTTAGCTCCTGTAAATATCAATTTAAAGTGTTTCTCGCTCCCGGGGGAATTCGCGATATCCGAAAAATTATATAACGAACGGCACGAAACGCCTCGTTTAAGTACCTCCGCTCTAAAATTGCTAATTAGCGTCCTCCCGGCGATAACGGAATTAAGTAAAGGCAAGTGCGGTCGCGCAGCATCTTGGCCCCAGCGGCGTCGCATCACCGCCTCAATCACAATCAATTATTTGGTGGGCAAGTCTAGCGCGTCGGCGCGGCTTACGGGGCTTTGCGCACCCCCGTCGCTCCGGCCGGTTTAAAAGACCCGCACGTTCTCTTTCTCTCTCTCTCCCTCCCTCCATCTCTTTCTCTCTCTGTCTCTCTCTCTCTCTCCCCACCGGCGACGGGTGACACTTTCACCGATCGCCGATCGGAGAGCCATCGCTCTTTCTCTCCCTCCGCCTCTCTCTCTCTCTTCTCTCTCTTTCTCTCTCTCTCTCTTTCTCTCTCTCCCCGCCGACGTCGCGATGCCAACCTAAGCGAAGCCTCGACAGCTCGATATCCGAGTGTCTGGCGAAACGAGCCGGCGAGTCTGTGCGCTTGGCCAGACTGGCCAAATTTGGAGCAACGGGAGAGCAAGACGCACGAGAGTCGTGCGCGCCGCCGCCAGTGTCGGTCCGTCCCCGTGCGTGAGCGCATGCACGACATAAGCAGCGGGACACGGCGCAGCGCCGCGCGACTCTCCCCCTCCTCGCCGCCGCAGCTTTAACGCTCCGATCGTGCAGTCTCTCGCCTGTCTCTCGATTATTATATATACACATCTTACGTGTATGTACGAGGCGAACTCGTGGCGCGCGCGCGCGCAGACGAAAAAAAAGCAAGACCGCACGAGTGTACGTATATATTGTATATATATACCCATACAGTAGAGTGGGACGGACGGACGGACACGCACTACTACGATATAATCGTCGAGTGAGCGGCAGATATATACAAGTGAGTAAGACATAGTGGAGTCGAGTCGGCGCCGCGAAAACACAGACAGTTGTCGTCGTCGGCGGCATGCGCATACACACAGAGGGATAGGAGCGAGGGATTTAAGCTATGCGCTGGCTCGGAGCAGCTCCGCCGCGCGGACGAGGACGACGAGGTAAGGCCCCCCCCCCCCCCAACCTCATCTTCTCGTCTTCTAAATAAACGCACGTTGAGTTCGAGTGGCATGTATAATATGATCGAGGTATAAAGGTCGGACCTTCGCGAATTCAGTCCTGCAGCAGATCATCAGCTCCTCTCCTCTCGGCCGCGCGCGCACGAAGCCAAGGGCGCGCGCACACGCAAACAGGTTGCCGAGCGGGGCCGCAATTACGGACGCGCTTTATATACTCCCGCAGCTCTCCGATCGCTCGCTCTCCTTCTCTGCTGCTGCTGCTGCGTCCGCACCTCTCTCCGTCCCCCGCACGACGAGGAGCGCTCGCACGCACTTATAGCCTGCCTCTCGCTAATTCGGGAGAGTCCGCGGCGGTGCGCGAGCGAGTATCTGTAACGGGCTTTAATTGCCCCCAGCGAGCGCCCTGGGCCGCCGCCGCAGCCGCTCGCTCCTATACTATCTCGGGCTCTATTCTTCTTTCGCTCCCCCGAGGTGCCTCCGCTCCGCTTTCGTCGCCAGCGCTCCGTTCTCTGTTGGATCGCGCGTGTCTCGGGAGGCGCATCGGAGCGAGCGAGAGATATTGTACTTGCACAGAGAGAGGGAGAGAGAGAGAGAGGAAAAAAAAGAGAAGAAAGAGTGAGAGAGAGACGGTGGGAAACAATGAGGCCGCCGCGGAGGAGCGGGGAATAGGAGAAGCCGCCGTTCGCTGGTAAACACGCGACGAGAGCTCTCTCGAGAGGCCCAGACGAGGAACCTAACCTTGCGGCTCGGGATTGGAGCGAGCAATCGCTCGGCGCGCGCAGGCCAGCCATCCCGTCTCTCCCCGGAAAGGGAGAGGCTCTCATACCCAGTCAGTCCGCCGAGTGTGTGCCGCCGGTCCGTATATCGCAGTGGTGCAACCGCGCGCCTGTGTCGTGAGTATATTATTCGCGCGTGCCTGTGGTCCGTGTAGGTATGGATATATAATACATAGCTTTCCCTCGGCGGGACTCCGGAGGCTACTGTGTGTGTACAGTGTTTGAGGTATGCGTGTATATGTGTTCGATTGCACCTTCGTGCGGTGGCTTTGACGTGCGTTCGATGCCGAGGTTTTTGGCGCTTTGCGTTGCACTTGCTCCCGACGTCACTGGGATCTTGTTTTCGTGGAGTGGGTGGAGGGAGTAGTAGGTTGAACGCGGCGGGGTTTACTATAGAGTATATACACGCACGGCGCGTGTCGCGTGCGCTCCTCCTACTTAGGCGCTTTTGTGCCAGGGAACAGATGTGCGAAGGGCGACGCGGGCAGCCCTCTAATTTGCCCTTTTCGTGCGACGGATTAAGAAGAAACTTTTTCTGCGTTTGCGAGATTCGAGAGCGATTGTCGGGCTTTTCCGTGGAACGAAGGGGGGAATCGAGTCTGTCGTCGGGTGAGCTTTGGTTAGGCGAGATAAAGCGTATGGGGAGATAGGAAGCGAGATAAATGCATTGATGTAGAGTGGATTTTATTTTGTGCCTTCTTGCAGGTGGTGCAGTGATCTTCGAAGCTTGGTGCGTGCGACGGATGACAAGTACAAATGCTTCAAATGCACAAGTACAAGTGGAAGAGACAATGTGAATGCATTTTTGCAACCAGCGAGAAACTATGCTATCCAGAATTTATCAGTTGACTAGCTGGTAAGTTTGTCGAGAAGGTAGGCACTTGCGTGCCTACGCAGGGTAAATGGATCCCATTGGTCCATGGTACACATCGTACAATCGTCTAGCCGCTACTCCAGGTATCACTAGCACATTCCAAGCGACTGCGCCAACGAGTACAAGCACTGATCTTGTGTCGCATCAATTGACTCCAGTTACCGTTGGTACGGAGGCAGTGCCTTCTACTTCACCGCAGCTGCTTCTTCAAGCTGCTGCACAAACAACGGTAACCCTGGCAGGTCAACCGTCATCCTTCAACCCAGGAGGGTTCCTCTCCACTCCTACTGTATCTTACGATGTATTTTCTCCATTTTTTCATCACTCAAACTCTAAGCAGCAAACACAGTATGTAACTCAAAATGTACAGCCAGTTAGAACACAAGTGGTAACCACGTCTAAGCCAAGCTCACCAACTGAATCTGAAATTTCTACTCTGAGAAGTAGTTACACTTCACCTCAACAAAATGATGTAAACATTTTTTATGTTTTAAGTATACTTTTATTTAAATATTTACTTGAATTATATACAAAATTATTTTTTATTTTTAGAACTTCTTTGAACATCAAAATGCAACTACTTCACCACCAGCTTCTAACTGGAATTTATCGCATAATGCTAATAGTCAAGTTTCAAGTCCATTTGGTATTCTTCCACACGAAAGTGTTTCAGTTTCGTCTCCTCCAGGTCCTCCATCTACTACAAAACCAGGCAACACTGTATCGTATGATAATCCATTTGCAACAACACACTACACCGGTAGTGGATCTGTGGTTACTGGGTCGGACACTGCCAAAACCGGCAGAGCACAATCACCCATTAGTAGTGGCAATTCAATAAAGTGTATAGTGACAGAATCTTCAATATCTGGTGCTCATACGTTTTTCCAAGGACCAAGTGCTTTCAATTCTGATGGCCTAACCAATAGTTATTCAACTGATGACCAATCAGCTGCAAATACCCCTGCAGTCCAGTCATCTTTACATCATCAGTCATGCATCGTATCAACGCCGAATATTACGCCACCACACCGAATTACTCAATTGCCTTCGCGATCTCCAGTGCCAACGACGATTTATTTGACTGTAGCAGGGCAAGACAAGCAAGTTGCTACAGGTAATGATAAATTCTACTTTAAATTCAAATATACCAACTAATGAATTTTTTTTTTTTATTTTTTTCGCTTCTTTCCTACACAAACTTCTCATATCGAATCGCATTTTTAAAAAATTTTCAGTTATAGCCACGATTTTTAAATTTGATC
Organism: Sycophila texana; assembly: GCA_035582955.1. Taxonomy (NCBI): domain Eukaryota; kingdom Metazoa; phylum Arthropoda; class Insecta; order Hymenoptera; family Eurytomidae; genus Sycophila; species Sycophila texana. The sequence continues at coordinate 3,251,021 of JAWWEN010000020.1, forward strand.
GAAGCACAAAGATGAGCAGTACAAGTGAAAATGAAGAACTAGCTCGATAAACTCATAAGAAAATAACATTTTCTTGAATAATTCAATTAAAATCTTTCGTTTTAGGTACTTTAAACGAGCACACGGGACCAGATGCAGGGCACGAAAGCAGCCAGTCGTCTCCCATCAGTTTTTCAATCATGGATTCACGAAATCTGAATTACGCGAACGGCAAGCAGCAGACAGCCGCGAATGGCACAGTGCAGCAGTTCCACGTGCTCGGGCAGCAGCCTCCAGGTCAACAACCGAGCTCGTGTCGTCACTTCTCGAGCCCGGCTGATGGTACCGAGTACCATCACCCTGCTCGTTCCAAGTCCGCCGCGTCCACTGACAGCGCATACTCGTCAAATACGTCACAAAATGGACCGGACTGTGCGGTCGTAGTGCCTCGCAGACCTAGCCCCCTGCAGGCACACTCGCAGGCTTCGCCGCTGGGCCACGTACCGAGCCCAGCCACGTATCCCATGTACAACAGTCCAATGGCGAGTATGTCCTCTCCGTCGCCTCTGCAGCAGCCCCTAGGAGACGCGGTCGTGAGCACTCCCTACAAAACCAACAACGTTCCGCAGCAGCAACAGATGACGCCGCCCTCGCCGCTCGACGTAGCTGTAACGAGGTCGCCCTCGCAACAGGGCCAAGTCGCATACTCATCGGTTATAACACGGGCACTGGGCGCCGGCGAGCAACGCACTCAGGACTACGGTCAGTCGAAGCAGCTCTGCTGGGAGAACGACACTCGACCGCAGCCGACGACTGCCTCGTACATGGCGACGGAAAGTTTACTGGAGCGCACGTCTTGTCTGGAAACTGGTCCGCTGAGTATGCAGGAGCTAAGCAGTTGTCGGGGAGATCAAGAGATTGACGATCACATCGAGGAGCGGGGCAGTTGCCAACAAGTCGAGGCCGCGAGACGTAAAAGCCTCGACAAAGTCGACGTCCCGATGGGTGACTACGTCAACCGAATTCCGCCGCCGGCGCATCACAATGCACTCGGCGTAGCGCAACCGGCGCCATCGGCGCCACAGCAGAATGGCTATCTCGAATTCGAGCGCTGGAATATTGCGCTGCCGTCGCACACGAAGCTTATAACTGCGGCTCCAGCAGCGTTTCCGCAACAACAACAACAGCAGCAGCCTCAACAGCAGCAGCAGCAGCAGCAGCAGCAGCAGCAGCAGCAGCAGCAGCAGCAACCGGCACCGCAGATTCATCACGGTGCGCAGATTGCAGGTAATGCCGTAGTCCATCAGCATCAACCACTGCTGGTCACTACTCACCAAGCGGCTGCGCCCGCGGTGTCCTACTATCCTACCTTCCACATCGCACAGGGTGGCACGCAGCATGTGGGCCAAGTGCAACAGCAACCGCAGCAGCAGCATCACCCGCACATGCAGCAGCATCATGGAATGCACGACTTACACATGGACATTAATTCCATGGGCCTACCAGAAAGCAATGGCTGCCTGCCGAATCCCGCCTGCGCTCACAACTCGATGAGAGACGACAGACCGCAGGTTATAGTTCCCGATATCGAAGAGGAGCTGGGCTTCTTGCAGCAGTCTGATTTATCCGGAGTTGCGTCCTGCAGGCAAATCCCAATCAATAACGAGCACAAGCGCACAATCAACAACGATCCCAACTCTGGTTTTATGACGAGTTATCTGAAGTTCCTCCAGGGAGAAAAAGACTCCTCGCCTCCACCAGCGACTCGTGGAGGTAATATATTTTTTATATTCATTAAATTCTTTTTTTTTTTTACAGATTGTGAGTTGCAAATAATGTAAAAAATGAACTGCGGCATAAGTTTTACGTTTATCAGTAATAAAAATATTTATTTTAGCAGCATAGGTGCAAACTGCCTTCTAAGCTTTTAAGAGCTTATTGTAAAATGATTTACTAGATTTTTTAAATTCTAAACAAATTTACGAGTCGAAAAGTCGGTGAACAACCTTAAGTTTCATTCACGTGAATGGCACTGTAGTGTTAAAATAATGATTAACTTGCAACAGAATATTTGAAACATTCATGAATAGCAGCTGCTAATTTTCAGAATTTTTTTTCGCAGCGGGTTTTAAAATAACTTGAGATAACATAAATTACGCGTTTCAACTCGCATAAAGAGTAGCATATTGTTATGTAATGCGACGTTAAACTCAAGAATGCAATCACTATCAACTTTTTATTCCGAGAAAGATAAATAATTTGACAAATAATAAGAGCGGAAAGAAGTAATTTCGGAAAGTTTGTTTATTTATATGTCTAATTCATGAGTCACTGCCTCTACATACTAACTGGCATAGAACTCAAGCGTTATATAGGCCGTGCATACGATTTCAAAATTTTCCTAATTGCCATTGATATTTCGTCATCGCATAACGCTTTCTCCACTCATTACAGGAAGGAAAGCCTCGTGGAACAACAGGAGACCGTACATGCCGCTGGAATCGAATGGCGGCCTCGAACTATGGAACAAAAGCAACAGCGGGCCGATGTCAACGAACAAGTCCAAGGACACGCCAACAATCGACTACGCGAATGATCCACGTTACTTCCCGCTCCCGAAGGAGCGCAAGAAGCACAGCTTCGACTCGAGCGACGATGGATTCTCGAGCGACGATCAGTTGCCACCTTTCACGAAGCGAAGGGCCCCAACGGTCGATGGCGCTTGTCAGGTTGGCATACTCCCGGTGCAGCTGCCTCTGCCGAACACCACGCCCGAAGGCAGACCGAAAAAAGGCAGACCCATAAAGCCCGGGGGCCCCACCGACAGGAAGAGGAAGGCCGCTGCCGCAGCGGCCGCCGCCGCCGCCGCAGCCGCTGCCAAGGGCATCATTCTTCCGCCCCCCGACGTAACCACGAGAAAAAGTGCGTGTCCTTTCTATGTGTAATTATCGTGCATTTTGCAACAGTCGTTGAAAATTCGGTTTATCGGTCATTTTCGTTCGGCTTATTAAAGTCGCAGGAAAATACTTCCGTCGCGTGCTCGGTGAAACGTAACGGAATAATTATTACTATTCAAATTTAGAGGGTACAAGGTTTCTGAAAAAAAAAGAAAAAAAAAAACATTTAACGACAGCCGGTTTCACTGGTCTGCAAGCATTACGCTAATTTTGAAATTAAAAATTAAAATGCTTCCTTAAGTTACCTTTTTAATAGCGCATAGAATACTAAATAATTTATGACTGTAGGCGCTTCTCGATTCATTTTGGGACAAAATTCAGCATCCAATTAAATTTCCGCCTTTTATATCTAGCAAATAAAGTAAAATAATACATTGATAGCTGACAACAACAACATAAAGTAATGGTTAGCGCGTTGCTCATTGACGCAAGAAATTTATTTCAATTTTTTTTTCTTCTCGCGCGCAGACGAAAGTCATAAGTTACGCAGTTACGAAGTGACTCAAGGTCCTAAACTCTTACACAGTAATGTAATGACAGGCAATGGTATAAAGCACAAAAAGTGGATTTAGCCTACCCAATAATGCAACCGGTTCTTTATTAATTACCAATACATTTCAATGCAAATTAAAACGTCAACATTCCCACGCTGCGCAGAAGCCGTGCAACTTCCCCGGCGCGAGAGCTCGCGGAGAAAGGCCAAAGAGAGCGTGAAGCAAATAGTGGACAGTCAACCGGACGACGCGGAGGAGGAGCAGGGCGACTCAGACTCTGACCCTGCGTGGACGCCCGCCGCCAAGCCCGCCGCCAACGACCATCACCACTATCACCATCACGAGGAGGTGCGAAGGAAGCGCGGCCGGCCGCCCGTTATCGGCAAGCGCAAGCGTCTCGGCGATGATTTCGGCGATCAGCCAAGCGGTCCTAAGCGGCCTGGTCGCAAGCGACGCAACCCCATCGACTCCGTGGCGCGTAGCAACGCCCTCAAGCTCAGCTGTAAAATCGACGAGAAACTGCTGGCTTCCGTCAGCGACGAGGACATCGACATCTCGCCGTTCAAGGTGAGCGCTCGGCTTCCCTGCCTTCATTTTTTTAAACATCAGTCAGGGAACAGGCGCTTTTGTCACTCGTGCGAGCTTCGCACGAACCATCGCTCAGTTGCTAAAGTTAGATAGGCAAGGAGGCGAGCGACACACCCGCAATATTTTTTTTTTCGTGTAGGGGTTTGGAGCGATCCTCATTCTAGTGCCCGATATTGGATGATTCTTATGCAAATTAATATAGACCTGTTTTTCGGTCAATACAATGGTCAGCAAATAAAATAAGTGAATTGGCTTTCAGTCTTCGGAATTTTTAACGCTTAGGAGTTTTTTTTTAACACATTGTACCCTGCAAGATTTCTTTATTGTAACTTTTGATTACAATTAATTCATTGATTATCTGGAATCATAGAATCATTGAATTATTGCACTTGAAACAGTATTCTGTGTTCAGAACAAAATTCAATTCAAACAATTGTTAGTCTGAATTATTATATTAAAGGATCTTCTCATAAAATGTGTGTGCCGTTCGCTCAATGTATAAAATAATCATAACTCGCTTTGATCACGGTTTTAATGTTGTCATTAATTTGACGCTTCTTTTGCACGCAGCATTCCACACTCGGAGATGCCCACGATGCGGTAATTTTAATAAACACAATTAATAACTTTAGTATTGTATTATTCTCCTCATAAATCACTTTCTTTCAACGCGTACTGCTTTGCTTCTATGTATTATTTTTATTATATCAGAGTGAAAAGTATTCGCTCAAGTGTGTTCACATGGAAAGTTTATCATGTGTTGTAGCAATTATTTCTAACAAACATATTCTCAACAGGCTCTTTGAATTTCTGTACATTTTTCTTTTGCTGCGATTCTATGCAGAATAAAAGATAATTAATTGACAGTTAAGGTCACTAGCATTTAACTTGTCATTTTCATAATAAGCAGTATACATTCATTGATTATATAATTGCGTGCATTTGTGGCATTTACTGTTCAGTTTCTTTGTAATAGAACGTTATGAGAATTTTATGCACTGCCATTTGCATTCATGCTCGGTTTATTTTTTGATGGAATTTTTAATTGAATTTGCGTGTGGCAAGATCTCCAGTTGGAAATTTATTTTTTCCATTTTCAGATCTTTCTACTATTAGCATTTTACATACTCATTACAATCACTTGATGTACTAAAAATTTTCTACTTGTTTATTTTTTTTTTTTTATCTTTGAATGCGTCATTTTATTTGATCAATATATATTTGTTTTTATATTTTTTTTAGAGTGTCTGGTTTTTTAACTTGTATTTTTTCTGTTAATTTGTTGTTTGGTCAACATGCTAATTGATAGAGAAAAAACGGTTACTGAGCGAGCAATTAACGCTTTTTAATTTAACGCATAACATCATTTAATTTAATTTTACTTCTTTTTTCTAGTAGTAGTAGTAGTAGTAATATTATTAGTAGTTACTCGCTAAAGTTAAAATAGTAGATATATTATTTATTTATTTATTTAAGTATAACACGATTTCACAGATAATTTATATATTTTTTTATTTTTAGTCCGGTGAATTTGTTATTATAAAAACTGACTTGGAGCTAGAATACCCACCGTTATGGAGGATTGACGGAAAAACCCTTTTACAAAAGTATGAACCTTTTGAATTTAAAGGCAAGACGTTATACAGAAATATATCTACGGTACGGAAATTAATATTTTTCATATTTAAACAAAATTTTGGGTTAACTTTTTCAATAAAATATATTTTTAATTTAGTACTCCGGTTGGGCCCCACAAAATCGGCACATCTATCAACAAGTACCAGTCAGATTTGTACCGACTTCGAAGGAAGGAGAGACAATTGTCGAGTTCTTGCGCGAGGATATGGTATTAGACGACAGGTAAATTTAAGTACAATAAAGTCGTTAATCGTACATGCCCCAAAATAACATTTGTCGTTTTTTATCCGTTGCAGCGAATGTATAGCTAAATTTATGAAAGATAGTGAAAAATATCAAGATAACTTTGAAGTCTACATACAAACTCTTATCTCACAAGCGTTAGACTCTAATTTCTTGACTGAAATTTTCCTAGAACAAGGTAATTAATGATTCACTTTTAAGCGTATACGACTATAGTACATATGTACTCGTTTAATCAAAAAGATCCGATTAAAATTGACAATTGATTTTCGTTTTAGATGATTACTTCCTTCTGAATGTTAAAACTGTTGACGAAATAACGGAAGAAAGAAAGCAACGATTGCTTTCGACAACCAATTGGCGACAGAACGTAGTAACAGCATTATCCACCTGGCCTTGCATAAACGTACTAAAAGATAACGTAGCAGAATACAAAGGTAAATCGTGCGCTGGATGCAACCGAGTCAAGATTCACGCGCGAGTACTGCTGTACGGACAACCTTACAACAGCACGACGCTCGAAGGTTCACCACCCGACCCTCAAGTGCCTATAGAAAAGGTAAGCTCATCCGTTGAATATCAACGAGTTTTGAACAGCTTTATCGGAAAATCGAATATGATACACCATACCCTTATTTGCATGATATGCATATCGCGTTATTTTATTAGTTTTTCGAGTAAAATTTCGTCCCCATCGTTGTTTGCAATTAGCACAAATTTTCAAAACAACAATTTGTTTCAAAACATCAATATGCAACCACAACATTTCTCAAGAATGTAAATTTTCGTGACCTCTTTGTTACTTTCTTTTATCAATTACACGTTCGTACTCACGTATCCTTTAGAATGTCACTCGATATTTCATCAATTATAATCAAACACGTGCGACTTTTGATCTTAACAAAAAATAAAAAGAAAAGAAAAATAAATTATAATACTTGATATCTCCTTTCAATCGCGATTCTAAAATTTTGCTCACGCATCTGTTACACACTAACACGTAGCTGTAATCCCCGTACGAAAAATGTCCCTGAGGGTAAGATACCCATTAATTCTCTGTCTACACCCCCTATACTCCCCTCCGTACTTCGCTCTATGCGCCGGCAGAAACGCACCGGTGCCTTTATAGCAGTGTAGCATCACCCTCACGTACCCTCTTAGTGACCTAAGACTTTAATATTTTAATCCCCCCGCGTCGTTTGGAAATCATTAGGGATATCAACGAAACCGTGTTTGGGAATATTCTGAATAATTTTCATCGTTTATGAGCTCTGGCATTATTAATTTGATGGAAATTTGTCGCACATTTAATTTGTTATAGGACTTCTTGTTCTGCCGTGTTTGTCAGACGAAAGTGGGATTATTCAATCAGGTGGCACATCAAAAGTACCTCATGTTTTTGGAGTGTGCGAGAAGGGTGCAGGACAAGAGGGTTGCGGATCCACACAAAGACACCACGATAATTCTCAACGAATTGCTGGCGGATGAACCGTGGCTGAATCAGGTTTGTTATCTACTTATTGTATTTCGTTGCTGCTAAAGAGCACAAAATAATTTCCAATAATTTGCATTTTTTCTCTCAAAATTTAATTTAGTTATAACGATAATGTTAATTTAATAAAGTGTATTTTTTATATTTTAATGTTAACGTTATTAAGTGTATATACTTCAATTATTGTTAAGATAATATTTTGGACAGTTCGATAGTATGTGCAATAATCTACTGATTCTATTTCGTTGCTGGTAAAGATTGTAAAACAATTTCAAATTGTTGGCATTATTTTCTTAAAATTTAAAATTAAATTTAGTTATTATGATAATGTTAATATTATTAAAGTGTATACTTCAATTATTGTCAAGACAATATACGGGACAATTCAATAGTACGTGCAATAATGCGTGTAATTGTCAATTGCAGCTCTTTAAAGATGTTAGGACAATTTGGGCAGAAATCGATACCATAAATCAACTGGCGAAGAGGAAAGCCAACCTTGCAGCCGCCAATGTGGGGGAGAGCATGAATGTCCCTTCCATGGATAGCTTGAAGGTGCCTGGAGCACCCCAAGTCTCGAATGAATCTCAAGCAATTCCTTACACCGATCAGTTGGGCAGCAATTTATCTTAGTATCCGCATGACGCTATAACCAGGCCTTCAATGCATTTGCTAACTTATCAGTAAGTTGTGGATCGCGAGCACATGGAATGTATCTAAACGAACGATTTTCAGAGTGTTTAACGTCGACGGCGACGTTTCAACGCACCTGGCAAATTGAATATTTTATTAAGAGCAACAGAATTACTTACTGCTGCAATATATGTAATGTACCGCATTTCATAAATGCTAGTGATCGAATCTATCACTCTGTATTTAAACTAATCACAATATCACGGGCAATGCAAATCGAGGGAAGTTGTACTTATTACGCGCGTACAACGGCCTAAACGAACTGGCGCATTTTATCCTAGTCCTAAATAAGGCAACTGCTTACGGTCCTACTCGTACATCAACGAGAATTCCCATTTTCCGAGTTCAATGCTGTGGCGCGTCGTAACGTCGCTGTAAAAATTACGACTTCCTTAAAGGCCTCGGTTGCGAGTATGAGTGATTTGTGTAAAATTGAAAGAGATTTATAAAAAAAAGTAGCTATCGTGAATAAGCTTTCGAACATATACGCGTGTATATGGACCTTCCTAAATGTAACGAAAATTCAAACGTGGCAAATTATCATTAGGATTCGAAATTTAGTGTATAATAAAAAAAATTAAGTTTTTTTTTTATTGGTTTCTGCTACGTCGGTTGAATATCAAGGATTTGATATGCTTTTCTTTTTTTTTACGTGAAAGTGACGGAATTACACTTTTTAACTTTTGATAAGATTCGCAAGACAAGTCTTGGAATTGATGTGATAAAAATTAGGTGACCGTCTTTTGTCACCGCCGATGGTAATTGAACTTATTGAGTTATTTAAAAATTTTCGTTATTGCTTGTTTTGATTATTAAAACGAAAAGTAGAGTGAATGTATGCACGACGCGAACATTTAGATAATTACTCTTTTTCTTTTGATCTGTATGTTTGAATAATATTTTATTTTGTCGTTTATGTACTATCTTTTTCACTGGATAATTGCCTTTAAATAGACTGGATACAGACATCACGTACGTTATATATGCAAATTCAATTATTTCAGAATTTGTACAACTCTATTTTTTAATAATTTTTCTTTAAATACAAGATTATGAGAATCTTGTAACAAATTTTCAGGCTTCCTCTTAATTACTATAAATATTTAAAAAACTAAGCAATAGAGTTTATATAACAACGTGATATTCTCTAATTTTTCTGTACATTGATTAATATGTATATTTATAGAATGATATTAACAATACAACATCATTATAATTGTTTTAGCCTTTTACCGTTTAAGTTTTGACATGTTCCAGATTTATTGTACGTTTGGTAATGATAAAACGACGCTAAGTTAGTGCGTGAATGGTGCGAGTGTATTTTTAAAATGAAATGTAAAACGCGAATATGTATGAAATCATATTTGTAAATTGTAAAAATATGTAATATTAACGACCGTAATAAGCTATAGTTGTACGAATAGTTTGATTTCACTGGAAGAGGCGTATACTACTACTCTTGGTAGAAATAATCGTTTAATCAATTTGGTTTTCCTTTTTCCATTGAATGTTTTTTCCTTTATTTTTCGCAGTGCGGGCATTTAAGGGTATTGAAATGCACACTTAAAAAAAAAATCTGCTTACGAATGCTAACCGATTGATAAATGTGCAGGTACATGAGGTATGTTACGTAGGGATTGTGCCATGTAATATTTTCTACTAAGTGTAAGGCTTCTACATTTGCGTTCCAACGATTGAAAGTAAAATCTGGAAACCTTCTATCGAACGAAGTATCCTTCGTTTTTTTTAATTTCAAAAAAATCTGTATATGTTATATTTCAGAGAAAGCAAGACTTCAGAAAGGAAAATCTTGCGTGACAACACGCGCAATGCTAACCGTTTAGCATTGTACATGTAGTATAAATCGAAAAGTCGCGAAGTGCTATTGTTATTGCATACTCACGTATGTCTTTTGTGAAAAGAAAAAGATGAAGAAAAGAGATCCTTATACTTTTAGCGTCATTTGTAAATTTTTTTAAGCATCACATAAATAATAATACTTATATTATACATCAAGATCATTTTGACAATGGAAAAGGATTCCAGTATATTTTCGGTCAAGAACGTGCACCGGAGGTACTACGGGACAAACATGTATAGCGAGATTAAACTGGAATTATTTATGTTTTTATCAATAATTTTTCAATAAAATTATAAAGAAAATTCTTTCATACATTAACACAAGTCTTTCGTCAATTTTAACCCCATGTAAACTTATTCTACAGTTATTCATTTATTGTAATTTATTATTTTACGTTTGAAAGTGATAACGAAACGTTTTGAGACTCAAATTTATCAAGATTTTTTAATTGTAATATTTATCAAAGTTAATTACGATGAATTTGAATTTAAAATAAATAATAAAACCATTGTATGCGTTTTTTGAAACATAAAACCGTCACTTCAAAAAATACCTTCATACAATAAAAGTATATATATTTATTACTATTACAACATTAGTAAATTATTTTAATTAACGTTAGTAAAGAGTTTTAATATAAAATAAAATAATTATTTATTCGTTTAAAAAAAAAAAAGATTTCATCACCCACATGAATCTCTTAAAACGACTGGAATATATTTCCTCAAGAGATACCCTAAAAGAAAAAGAACGGAAAAGTGCTTCCGAAATTCCAGTGCTTTACGTTTTCCAAACATCATCGCTTGCGCGAACACGTGCGAACTTAAGAAAAAGAGCAAATAAAGGTATTTGCGGTGCTAAAAGCCTCGTGGCCCGGATACAAGAGCATCTGCCACGGACCGCAATGGAAGACGATCCCTCGGCCTTAAAAAAAAAAAAGAAAAGAAAAGGAAAAAAACGCGAGCGACAGACAAGAGGGCAAGTACAAGAATTTCACCAGCAAGTAGTATATATATATATCTAACGTACATACAGTATATATACACACAGCGTACAAGGACCGCAAGACGCATAATAATATATAGCAGGCGCCCACGGGGTTCCCGTAGCCTTTTTAATTCAAATGCTTTTTTTAATGTATTTTTGACTACTAAATTCGAATTTCGATGGTGCATTTTCGAAAAAGTGGCAGGTAATTTGTTATAAACAAATTATATAATAACAATTGAAAAACATGATTTTTCGGATTCGAAAAACATTTTTTCATATTTTTTAGACGATTTTAATAGTCGAAATGTTCTTTTAAAGTTTTTTTTTCGTATAGGTCATCATTGTTCCCGAGAAAAAATTATGAGTTTTGAAAAATTTGTTTTTTTTTTTTTTTTACAGTTTTTAGCGCATCGTTATTTCTCCTTACAAGAAAAACTAAACTTTAATTATTATTTTAACATTGTACTATTAAAATGTACGAATATTAAACACTACGGGCTGATATCTCGTACTAATAGGACAGTTTATGTAAACGCACCATCGAAATTTGAATTCATCATGCAAAATACTACATTAAAGAAAAAAGCTTGGTGCAACCCGAATGAAAAAAAGGAGTACATACCCGTAAATCCCTGTAAGATTTAGTATATATAAGTACATATGCGTATGTTTCCGTACAATTCGGTACGATTTCGTACGTTCGCGTACGTTACTGTTACAATTTGGACATTTCGTATAGTGCTATACGCAATAACGTACCGAATCGTACG
>JAWWEN010000020.1:3262825-3279417 GCA_035582955.1 Sycophila texana
GTAGTAGTAGTAGTAGTAGTAGTAGTAGTAGTAGTAGTAGTAGTAGTAGTAGTAGTAGTAGTAGTAGTAGTAGTAGTTCTTTATTTCCATGGTTTCGTTATCTGTTATATATGCTTTTTTTTCTTTAATTAAATTTAGTCGAGCACTTTGAATTTAAAATGCTGTAGGTGTTTTAAAATATTTTAAGCTTATTTTTTTTATTTAAAATTTTTAATTAAAGTACGTACGTATGCGAATGTATTATATATGCGATAATTAAATGCATAATTATATATAAAAAGAATCTAAAGGAAAAATTAATTGTTAATTGAATTTTTTAACAACTGTTTGTAAAGCTTTTTGATTAAATTAAATATTTAACTAATATTTCGATTAATACAATCATTGAAAGCGTAATAAAACAAGAAAATTAACAAAATAAGAAAATAACAATATTCGTTGGCCTAAAGACTTTCTTTAGTAATGTCAGTTTCTAATCGCGATATTCAACATTTAACAATTAATCGATGTTATATTAATTCTTATATCGTACATAAAACGGGAAATTCATTTTCCTCTGCAAGATTACTTTACTTTGGAATGTCATTACAATGTATTTACTCTAGAATAAATAAATAAATAAATATTAATTAATACTTATACGAGACTATTCCCATAATATATTAATTTAATAATTAATTTATCATACTATTAATTAAGCTAAAAACTGCTCCTCAAAGTAAAATACAACATAATATACTAAAATTACTTAACACCAAAAAGCTTTACGGCCATTTAGAAAAAACTCAATATTCATTAAAAATATAGAGAAGCAAAGAGTAAGAGAGAAAAAAAAGAAGAATATTCCGCGATCGCACAAGATAAGTGCGTATATATAAGAAGGCCGCAACCCGAGACGAAAGGAAAGCGAGAGGGACTCCTCCTCGAAGGTGCTCCAAAAAAGCGAAGCAAAAAAAAAAAAAAAATCCCGAAGCGTCGAGAGGAGCTGCACACACCTTGCGCAGCGAAAAGGAAAAAAAAGGGACGGTGCGCGCGCGAGAGAGAAAAAGAGAGAGAGAGAGAGAGAGACAGAAGGACTGCGGGGCCGAGCTCGCGCGAGATTAGCGAAAACGAAGCGTAACAAAGAGAGAGAGTGAGCGCGGGGAAGGGAAAGGGCCACGGAGGAGATAAGCTCGCGCGACCCACGCCGCACACGCGCACATATAGGCACATTACACGCGCGCAAGTAGAGGCGCGCGCGCATACACTCAACTGAAGAGCAGCACACCGCCACAGTTGTACACTGTATGTACGTATACGCGCGCGCAGACAAAAAAAAGGGGGAAGAGCGCGTGCACCGCGCGCGGGGACGTTGGTTGCTGTTTTAATTTTTTCTTTATTTTTGGTCCGTATAGCTCGGGGCCCACACGCCGCGGATCCTCCCCCGAGAGTACGGGGCCGCACTTGTGTCTTATAAGACAACGGAAGGTGAGCAGCGCCTCCTCCCCCCGCGACGGTCTGTTTACAAGCGCGCGGCAGGGGTGCGGGTGGCCATTGCGGCGGTGGCGACGTCCTCTCGCGTACACGCTTATCTGGCCTGCGCCTTTTATCTCTGTGCTTCTCGGTTTTTTTCCTGTACGCTCGTATAAGCTGATCCTTTACTTTGGGAGTATTTTGTTGCTTTGAATCGTCGTTTGGCTGCCTGCGTGCGATATGAGACGGCTTACGAGCTGAGGATGAGTTTTGACACTTGGGTAGGTTAGAGGGGTACAGATAACACGGTGCCTTTTAGCAGGTGTTTTTTTTTTCTTTGCCTTTTTAATTAGTGAATTTGAGTAAGAGTGTTAAGTGCATTGGAAATTTTTGTAGATTCTCACTTTTAATGTGATTTGTAGTTTAAAATTGGTAGTGAAAAATTTGTGCGCAATGTATTTTAAGGATTTAATTTGCTCGCAGGTATCCAATTGACAAATTGCAATGAATTTCCCGCCATTTGGAGGCCACTTTCCTGGTACCATACCGAGTATCCACCAGTTTACAACGGAAGGCTCGGGAGGTGCCAGTACACGTTACGCCAATCACTTTCCAAATCAGCCACCTATAGGAGTACCGGTGGTTGGCAAGTACAGGCCAGAAGCAAATAGCGTGCAGAGCCAATCTCAAGTGATGATGAACAACAAGGCTGTTTATTCGAACAGCAACATTCATCACTATTCAAATGTGCCCTACTCTCAAGCTCAGTCTGTGCAACAGAGACCTTCTAATTCCCCTGGCATGCAGGAAAAACGTTCGTATCATCAGGTGGGTAACAAAAATTCAACTAATATTGACTGACGATGAAAATCATTAAGCTACCTCTTACGATTGATATATTCTGATATCTGCACTAGACATCGGAGAGTATAAGCCAGCAAGATGTTGGCAATCTCTTACAGGATATGAAAGACAAGAACAATAAGGATAAGCAGAAACAAGCAGCAGAGGAGCAACAGCAGCAGCAACAACAGCAGCAACAGCAGCGCAATAATGGCGAGACCACGACGAATGGTGGCAACCAACAGGACTACATGCACCATCATCAACAGCACGCACACACGCAGACGCCTGCATCGATGCCTGCTACATGGCAGTCCTTAGCAACTCCTGGCTCTACCGTAGCCGACTATCTCAGCCACCTGCCCGCCAGTACGCTTCCGTTAAGCCTCCACCACTTCCTCAAATACTCGGCCGAGACCATCAAGAAAGAGTCTGAGATGGCACAGACGACGACCTCCGTTGCGGCCGCCACCACGACCACCCCTAATATCATGATGTCGCCCAACAACAAGAAGAAAAAGAAGAAGAAGGCGCCTAAAGAGAAAAAACCCCGTCCTAAACCAGGTACAAGATGAATTCTGTGTAATCGGTAGTCAACAGCAGTTATTTAATTTAAAGATTGTAAAAAGCATTAATTAAATTAATCGAATTGCATTAGCCTTAATTGTCTTATTCAAAGAATTAGATTTGACAAGATTTTTTAAATCTCGGATTTATTGCAGGAGAAATACGATTAACCACGGCATTGGACGGCTCGACGCTATATTGCTGCCCGGAATGTCATATGGCTTATCCAGAGCGCGAACTTTTAGAGCAGCATTTACTGGGTCACACGCTGGAGCGACGGTTCGTTTGCGATATCTGCGGAGCAGGTTTAAAACGCAAAGATCATCTAACCCGCCACAAGCAGAGTCACAACCCTGAGCGTCCGTACGTCTGTACGGTCTGCCTGAAAGCTTTCAAGAGGAAGGAACAACTTACGCTACATTTCGTTATACACAGCGGCGAGAAGCGTCACGTTTGCACCGAGTGCGGCAAGGGTTTTTATCGTAAGGATCACCTTAGGAAGCACACCAGGAGTCACATCGCCAGGCGGGTCAAGGCTGAACTCAGTCAGAATGCCGGTGGGTGTTCAAAAACAAAACTGTTTTAACTTTTAAATGGAGTTTGGAACTCAACAAATAAAATCTATGGTGATTTTGAAAAAGGGCACAAGTCTACTTATAAAGATGTGACTAGGGCCCTTTTTCTAAATTACCAAAGAAGTACTCGTATCAATTTTAAAGTCGTTTAAATTGAAAAATTAGAAGTTATTTAAAACTAATGTTTTATATTTAAATCTTTATCCAATAATATTTTAATAGAGGATAAATTTTTTTAACGATGAGGTATTTCAGCTTTTAAAAATATATAATATAATAAATGATTTGTTTCATGAACAGAGAAATGTTTTAATAGAAATAGTAATATTATTTATTGAACCAAGTACAAACTGTGAATACTTTATGTAAACTAATGTTGGAAAAAGGTTTGAGTTTCAATAGTATATTTAGTAGTTATTTTACGCATCATCAAAATAAAACGTCAATAATAGCATTGAATTATTTTACAAACAGGAAGTCAACAAAACCAACAGCAACAGCAACAGCAACAAAACAACGTCTCGAGCAGCCTGCAGTCAGGTGCAGCGAGTGGTGGATCGAGCTCCGTCTTGGGCGGCGGGCATCCGGGCGGCCTCCTCTCCTGAGCCCCGCCACCCGGGAACTTTCAAGTTCCCCACCCCGCAAATTTGCTACACTCGCACGGCTCGGCCGGTGCCTCGTCAGTGCACCACAGCCTAGCGGCCGCGGCCCACCACCATCACGCCCAGCAGCTGGCAGCGGCCGTGGCAGCCGCAAGCTCCGGCGCCTCGGGCTATCAAGCGGCCGCGGCCGCCGCCGTCGCCCACGAGCTCGGCACCTTCCTCGGCGCCCACGCCAAGGACTTCTGAGAGCGGCCCCCCCGCGCCTCCGCCAAGAGGTAATCCCGTCGACGACGCAGCAATAAAAAAAAAAATAACTCATTCTTTTCGTTCTTGGATTTTTGGCGCTCGACCCCGGTGGATTCGAGCAGACCTAGCCTTGCTTTTACGGTGGTCAAGAGTTTCTTTTTACGCATTCGACTGCGCAGTTACAAACGAAGAGGTTTATCCACTGGGGTACGACGGTAGTGTGCACTACATCCGATGCCTTAAACCAAAGGAATGCGAAAGTAATTTACTCACTCTGACGTTGATTGCGACTCGTGCGCGTTGATTTTGCCGCCGTGCGAACACTGCAGAGTTGCAACGCGCGAGTCAGTGCTAAAGTAGAGCAGAGGTTAACAAAGGATACAAAGAAAAATAAAGGAAATAGATATCAGAAGCTATAGCGTATTGCACTGCTGAAGCATTTACGTGTACGGAATACCAAATTTCTCCTTAGGGGACACATAAGTTAGGGGCCTGTTGCGAGAAAATATCGCTAAATAATGCGGGGAAGCGGAGAATCGTAAGGAGAAAGAAAGAAAGAGAGAGAGAGAAAATAAAAATATTTTTATGATAAGCTCGGCGCAAACTTGAATATTTCCCTTGTACAAGATGAAACGGTGGCAGAAGACAGTGTGTTAGTGCGAAAAAAGTGCAACGTAATCTTTCTGTCTGTTTTCTTTATCCTATTTTTATTATTTTTTTATGTTGTTTTACTAGAGTGAGTTCTAGTTTCTTTGCGTTCAAAGCGTAACAACGCGCGTCTCGTCGTTTTTACAACTCTTAAGTTTTGATCTCAGTTTATACTTGTGAAGTAAAAAAAAAAAAGGAGATAATATACTCAGGCTTTTGTAAAAGGTCGCAAGTTATTGAAAAAACATGCGCATGCATATTTTACATTACTTGAAAATAGATATATTTATCCTGATTGATGTCTCAGAAATTATTTTTTATATGAGAATGAAAAAAACGTAGATGAATAATTTTCTAAACAAAATTATTTCTCTTGTTTCGATAACGCAGCTGTAAATTATTTTTTATCGGCGTGAATGATAAATATCTATTTTGATGTAATGAAAGGTGTACATGTCCGCTTGGGATGTACGTAAAAACGTTAAATTTTTTAACACAGTTGGCGAGGTGAGAGAAGCACACTTAATTCGTACTCAAACAAGGCCTTAGCACAGTACTATAAATAAGATAGCGAAAAGAAGTGACGATGATGTCATGGCAATATTCTACATAAAGTCGGAAGTTAAATTTCCGATTTGCGCTTTGTTTTTACCAGTTATAAAAATTTTTTTTTTATATATATGTATATGCAAAGAAAGAGATTAACGACAGTATTTTATATTTTCTGCTAGAGCTTTGCAGACAAAAGAAACGTGGTTGAAAAAATTTTCGTCGTCCCTTAATAGTATATGTAGCATTGATATTGTATACATATAGCTTGTAAGTTAATTTTTTACGATTGTGCACAATCGTATTGAGAAAAGCTTTTGACGGGTTGAGATTCCCAAAATTCTCTTTGTGTTAACTTTTTTTTTATACATTGTTTTTTTATACATATTTTTTCCTAGATTTTTTATTTCGTTGAACACTGAATTATTTCCTTAAGTTCCTTAGATTTTAGAAATGTCTGTTTACTTTTTGGCTGAGCTGCAGTTTAACTGTTTATTTTTTTTTTTTTCAAAATGTGAAAATTTTCAGCTTTAAAATGTTCCTTGTTTACGTTGTTTTTTTCCTTACGTAGTTCTTATGTTAGTAACGATAATCGTAACAGTATGACTTTAATGTTAATTTGTAACGTAATATTTAAAATTAAATCATTTTGAAAGCTTTACATAGTTTGTGAAAACTATGAAATAAGAAAAAAGCTTTAGTGAATTTCGACTTAAAATTGGTCTAATTCATGATTTTAGTTTGTAAATTTCTTCGAAAAGGTCTCTCTTTTCTACAAAACGACCTTACGTTTCTATTTAATACTGTGCCATCATTCGTTCATTAAGCCATATTTTTTTCTTGCCGTACATTTACCTAATAATTATCTTACGAATATAATACTAATTAGAAATTAATTTTAGCTGTACGTAAGTCGCGATTCTACTCTTTTTTAATAAGGCAATGTTTAACATATTTTTGTATACGTCGATTGTGTATTCTCCGAGCTTTGAAATTGAAAATTTCGATGCGTTTCTATAATATGTTTTTTAGAGAAAATTAAATGCGCACTGAATTTTTTTAGTAGTTACTTTGTAAAAGCTTTCGCGTTTTCACTTTTCGAGACGAGTCGTTGCAACGGTTTTCCATCTTATTTCTCGATATTTTCGTTTTATTAAGGCATTATCCGCTATTACCTCAACTTACTTTTAAACATACTATTTAATTCTAGTCGGTCGGCAGCTTAGAGCAACCAACCTAAAGCAGTCAAACTTGACTTTTACACACAGTGAGTAATGAAATATTTATTTGTCAATCGCTTGCAACGATTCATCAAACTAAGATTATATATTAATTTTTCAGCGAAAATAAAACACTTTGTGCTATAAAAAAAAATTGTTTTCGTGGAAACTATCCATTGTAAATCAATGATAATATATTTATTATTTAATGGTAAACGTGAATCAAGCTTCATTTAATCGATAAACAAAACTACTACATTTATGCCACTCTTTTGTTAAAACTATTGTTGTCCATTTTGTTTCTGGTATTTTGAAAACCTACATAGGCGCGGCGTGGACTAGTAAATAAAAAAGTAAAAGGAAATTCAGGTTTCGTCAGACCTCAACGTTAAGAGTATGCTATAAGGATTACTACGTAGGTACATACATAGGTACACAACTGAAAGCTGCATATTATATTATAAATATATAAATAAATATATTATATATAAAAGTATAAAGAAGGATGAGCCATATTAAAATACTCCACCGATACTTGTAATCATAATGAAAAATTAAAATAATTTGAAGAAAAAAAAATGAAATAAGAGAGACAGAGACAGTACACACCTTAGGTTACGTACATTTAGCTGTAAGTTTGTATACAAGAAAAAAAAAAAGAAAAAGGTGTTACTTATTAAATGCGTGCGGTAGGTGATATGTTCGTAGCTCAAGGCGAGAGTACGAATGACTGAGTGTTTGTAGGTGTAATTGTCGAAGTAAAAAGTTAATTGAAGGATCGTACTCTCTAGTTAGCGGGCGAGGCAAATTTCATTTTGCGACGGATATACTCCGCGATCTTTTTGTAAAAATTTTCATCCGCGTTTAGAAATAGATAAAACAAGCATGGTTTTTTGAGATTTGAACGACGGGTGTTTTAGTGTACCTTCGCGAAATTATGTGACGATTAGCTTTACGATTTGTGAAAGGAATGAAGGAAGGAAAATAGAGGAGACACCGCAGGGACAGTTAAAAATATAAGATTGACTTGGTTTAGCCCTTTAAGAAAAAAAAAAAAAAAACGTCGTTTTGTCTTGCGCGTATCGACGACAATATGTGATTACTATTTGTTCTTCCTTTTTGTTTGTAGTTTTATTTACGATTAAACTATAGTGCCCCTTTTGTTTAGTACATTGACTATTTTTTCGCTCGTTAATTTCCTTCTGTTTACTTCAGTACAGTGGGTTGTTACATTGCGCATGTACGTGAGACTTCAAAAGTAGAAACTAATTTTTTTATTGTAGATAATCTATATTTTAATAATCTTATTAAAGAAAAAAAAAACATATATTTCGTAGCTTCTTAAAAAGTAACCATCGTAGACTTTCTATTTTGTAAAACCGAAAAGTCTGTATTTTGTAATAAAACAGCCGAATCAAACGCGTTTTTTAGGCTTTTGCAGAACTTTTTAGTGACGACATAAAGCTCCGAGCGAGAAAAAGATTCGTTTAATTCATTTATATATGTATAGTCGGATTTTTAAAGCGTTTTTCAAATGTCAATTCTGCGCTGATCCCCGCTAAAAAAAAATTGATATCAAATCAATAATCGACATTTTACAATTTAACAAAGAAAACATTCAGCTACTGTTAAATTGAACGAATACAAATGAAAATTTAAAACTGTAGTCACTTGAAAAGAAAATAGTTTTTTACGTTTCTCAGTATGCGCTTCGATAGTGACGAAGAAAGGAATCGACGCTTTTTGAAGACAATGGACTTTAGAGTCTGCGTGACCGAATGATTGCGAGTGTGTTAGGAAACATAGAAAATGAATTAAAAAAAAAAGTGAGGCGAAGAATGGGGAAGTGGCAGCGAGAAGCATATTTTTCTACGCAGTGTCCAAGCTCTTTGAATAAGCTATAATGAAAAAAAAAAATAAAAAAGAGATAACAGTTGTGAAATGGAGAAAAATATGAGTGTATGACTGTATAAAAAAATATCTTGTGATTTTGCAAGAAGGCAATTATTTTCAAAATTATTATTTTTTTTTTAAACGACAAATTGTGCAATCGAAATTAATTTTCTTATGTATCTGAAGCCAAAATGAGAGTTTATTGGTTTGCAATATGAATTATTATAAATTAACCTGTTTTTAATCATTGTAATATTCTACGTTTAGAGTGACTGTTGTGAGTGCCTGTAGAATAATTTGAATGGAATATCATCCTGCCATTTCTGTACTCATTTTCTCAGTGTAATTTTATCATCGCTAATGTGTTAAAACTCTTCAGTGCGGCGTAATCCACCTAATTGACCCGCTGTGAATTTTCGCATATTCAATGTGTTTCAATTAAATTCAGATTCAAATTACGATCAATTGGTATTCATTTAGAAAACGGATTTACTTACACATTAAAAGCTACGAAAGCGTTACTTTTGATTTACAGTTTATACCTGTCATTTTTCTTTTTACAGACATAAACAAATTCATTGACAATAATAAATACTTGGTAATTGAACATTTTTTAATTGACCAGTCTATCAAAATAAAAGAATATTAAACTTACGAAAACTGAGTTTGTACAACTTAAACTTTGATTCAATTAAAAAAACTTTTCATGCAAAGCCTCAAAAATTTTTCAATTTTTTCATGAATTATATAAGAAAAGTTGAGTTATTTTAGTATCATGAGCTTTTAAACTATTAATAAATTGCTTTAATTCGATTGCTAATATTATGGGGTGATTGCGTGTAATGCTGTAAAACATTCGATTTAAACAAAAGTGTGAATGTGAAGAAATAAAAAAAAAAAAAAATAACGAACTTTGATGAGAAGTAAAGATTGAAAACGCGGAGATATACAAATTCCTCGACATAGTACAAAGCATTTAACTCTTTTTCAATAGTTTAGCGTGTAAATGACTTAAGAAGAGAAAGAAAAAAAAACATAAACAATAGAGCGAGCAATAGTTTTTGTGTGCCGTATGTCTTCGAAGTTTAAATAATAAGCTGATTATTCTTGTCCTCGAGAAAGTTGTAATTTTCATTACAAGCAACGCAATTCAAATCGATTGTACAAAAATGGAACTAATGTGCGTCTCATTAATTCCGTGAGTACTCGAAATTTCTTTTCTCTCGTACACTTGCATTCTGGTGATTTTTTTTCTTTTTTTTCCGTTACTTTACAACTATAATTGTAAATAAATAGTCGATTACTAAACTAAGCCATCGAATTAACGAAAGGAAACAATTTTTGTTCTGTTGTCACCGTCACAAATTCATTGTGTGTAATCTCTTTATTTCGTTATGTTACTTTTTAAACCGAATATCTAACGCACCTCCGTCGATCCAAAAGGTAAAGATGTTGCATCGACAAATGTTCATATAAATTCGCGAGTTTAAAAAAAAAAAAAAGCGGAAGTAAAGAAAGAAGGGGTCAGCTTCGCTGGTGAGGAGACGAAGGGATATATAAACAATTAAGATAGAGACGTGGATGATTCAATTCGTCGCATTCGCTGTGCTCTCGGCGTTTTATTTTTTAATCGTAGACTGCCAGCATGGAGCATCAAAGTTTAAATAGAGCGACAAGGATGTACACTGTATGAACAAAAAAAAAAAGAAAAAAAAGAAAAAGAAATGATGACGAAACAGAAAATTTTGAGGCCGCTTGGAATGATGAACGTTAAGTTTGTGAATGAGTTTTTTCAGAAACAATACCTTCCCCAGCGCTGCTTTATGTAATACCCTATACATAATATATATCTATATATAAATAAAAATCGTGAGAAATTAAAAAAAAAAAAACAAATATGTATTCATTTTTTCTGATAGATGCACCCCATCCATTTGCTCCTCAATCGCAAGCTTTGGTCTGTATGTTTCGAGATAAATGAAAAGTCGACGATTTTTATTAATATTAAACAAGTTCTTTTTTTATTCAGATTGAAAATCAATGCAAATTTTATAAATTAGTAATTACAAAAATACAAACAGGATCGGGCTTTTAAAGTTTTAAAATTAAAACTTTTTTCGGCATAATTTATTTTCTCTTTCTATTCAATGAATCGCTCCTCGTCGTGCCTTAAGCAAAAGTTTGATTCACTCGCAAACGTCTTCCTAATAAAGCGCAAGGCTCGATTACTGCCTCTATACCGTTTTCTTCTTCATTCGAAAGAACGCCAACTAATACAATGTTTAGACGAACCAAAGGCAACTCGAGAATCGTACGTTTTGAATTGACGTACGCGCGAATGCAATAATTAATAAAAGAATTTACGCAAGTTCATCAACAATTTAGCCGTCGACAGACGGGCATTGCTTCGACACCCGTCGATCGATCGCTCGCTTCTTTTTTTTCTTTTTTTTTTTCTTTAAATAAAGCACTTTTCTTCGCGCGGACACTGGGCGCGCTCACGTCTCAACGTTGACTCCAACGAAAGTAACGCGTTTTCCGTTTACACGTCTTATCTTGGACACTAGTTCTCTCTCTTTTTAAACGCAAATCGTGTGGGTGAAAGGTTTTCACTAAATTTTCCGCAGGGAAATATTATTACATCTGAAAATGTTCGTATGCTTTCTTCTCTTTTTTAATCATTTTCATTTTTCTTTTCGTTAAATTCCATTTGTTTACGATGAGTCTACTTAAAGCTATATGCAACAATCGTAGATGAATCGCTCTCCGCAAATTGTAAGTACCATATATACTTGATTCGTGGCGCAGTACTCGTTCGATAAGACTTAATTCTAAAGATTTCCTTCTTAGGTTCGTCGAGGAATTTCGGCGGAAAATTCATGCGTTAACATTCTAATCACTTACATTCGAATATTTAATTTATAGGAGGAATTTTCCATTTCGATAACACGCGGTATAATACCTCAAAACAATAAATATTTAACTGAAAAAAAAAACACGAAAAAATCGTTAAAATTAATACAGTATAAAAAAAAGGGAAATACAAAAGTGGGGGGACTGCGGGGGGACGAAAACGATCGGCGAAGCTGGATAGTTTCGAAAAGTAAAACGGCGAAACTTACAAACGACAGGGCGCTTTAAAATTCGAAATCATCTCCGCTCGCAAAAGAAAAAAAATAGATTTCTATTTTTCGATACGTCGACAGCGTCTTGCAATAATTGCTCGATCGCATGCATCCTCGCAACGGCAACGCGATTACAAAGTAAAAGATTCACAACGCGCGTAGTATCTTTTAACTAAAAGTAAAAAAAAAAAAAAAAGGAGTAAAAATAAAAATATCATTCTACTCCGCGACTCAATCATCGACAGTATCGAAATGACGATCCGGTGAGAGTACGCGGCCTGTGCGCGTGGCCGCTCTAAGTTCTCAGAATAGAAAAGGGAGGCGGACCAGCCTGCCTCATCATCATGGCGAAGGTGCTCAGCCCCTCCTCGTGATTGTTGTTCGGTGCCCCGGACTGGCCGCTCTGCGAGCTGCTCGGGCTCTTGCTCTTGCCACCGCCCGTGGCTGAGCTGGCGCTGCTCCCGTGGCTCTGGAGGTGCTTCTTCAGGTGGTCCTTGCGGTAGAAGGCCTTGCCGCACTCCGTACAGATCTGGTTCTTGCTACCGGAGTGGGTCACCATGTGCCGGGCGAGGTGCTCGTTGCGCTTGAACGCTTTGCAGCAGGTGTTGCACTGGTAGGGCCTGTCCTTGTTGTGGCCCTGTTTGTGCCGATCCAGGTGCTCCTTGCGCTTGAGGCTCGCCCCGCAGATATCGCAGACGTGAGGCCGTTGCTTGTGGTCCTCCAGGTGCTCCTGCAGTGTATCTCTGTCCTCGAAGCGGTACGCGCACTCTGGACAGTGGTAGACTAGCACACCTGAAATATTACATTTATTTAGCTGGGCACTCGATATAATTATGGAGACATTACATTATAAATATGGAGTTCTATAAGTGTTATTAAATGGATGATTTCATTAGGGATAAATTAATGAAATCAATCAAAGCGATACAGACCATTAATGCGTTGTGGTTCTAGATCATACTCCATTTTTGGTCGAACGTCTTGACAGCTGTGCATAGAGGTGGTGCTACTATTCTCCTCGTATTTGCAAACATATGGGAGGCCTAAGGTATTAGAGCAGTGAGCCAAATACTCTGACGTTAGTCTAAAATCTATTCTTAGTGGATCTGTCATGGTAGCCGCATCTACTTTCTGTGTTGTTTGAGTGCTAGAAGACTGCTGTGACATTTGAGGGCAAATTTCTTTGTTGCCGCAATGATTTTCGTTTCTGTTTTCATCTGTCCTGTGAATTGATTGAATGACATGATGACTGGGATACGGACTGTAGTGTGACATATTTTGTGGATGATGCATATCCGAAGGATATTTCACATTTCTAGGATCAAAAGCCATTGCTCCAAGGGTCCTTCATTAATTACACTTCAGATGAAAT
Source organism: Sycophila texana (assembly GCA_035582955.1). NCBI lineage: Eukaryota > Metazoa > Arthropoda > Insecta > Hymenoptera > Eurytomidae > Sycophila > Sycophila texana. The sequence continues at coordinate 3,275,918 of JAWWEN010000020.1, forward strand.
TTTTACATCTGAAAAATAAAATACAAATAATTATTTTTTGAATATTCTTTTACTCAGTATTTTTTTTTTTTTTTAAATAAATATTTTGGATTTCTAAATTATTATTTCTTGTCATATAATTCTTAAGGAAATGAAAACTGTTTTCTTACTTTGCTTATCTTAATAATAAAAATCATTATCATGTGATGTCAGATAAAATTATAAACCTTTATAAAAATGAATAAAGGAAGTAATAATCAAATTTTTTAGATCACTCATTAACTAGTCCTCATACTGATCACCAAGAAACAGCAATTTAATCAATCAAATATAAAATCAGAAATAAAATCTCAATACTGTCATTCTTAAAGTGAAAAAAGCAACTTCTCTAATTTAATCAAAAACATTCTTATGGTCTCCAAAATAAAAAAAATTCATAGATTGACAAACTATTAACTTTCCACAAAGTCCAAAAAAATAAAACATAATGATTTACAAAAGAAAAATAGCTAGAATCCAATGAAAACGGCATGCCATAAAGAACGTCGAAATCGCTCTGATAAAAGCGGCCATCCAATCAATAAGTGAAAAAACATATTGATCAAATTCGAGCAGTTCCTGAATTAGTAACGCGATCGGTCAATTCCAAATGCGCCACACTCGTCTCGAACAAATATATATTCACCTGTGCAAACATAGAAAAAAAAAAAAAAATACGCACCGCGAGAGGGATTACCTCAGAGCGGGCAGGCACGGAAGTCCTCTCACCTCTCCCAAGCGAAAACGAAGAATTCTCTGTGTCTGGGCGACGTCAGCTGTGCGCCTCTCGCGGAACCTCGTCATCGCGGCCTGGCTGCGTGCAACATGACGTATGCCGTACTCTCGTCCCTTTAAAGCCCCCGCATATATATATCCCGCTCACTCACTCGCGAACGGTCAAGTCCTCCATTTTCCCCGAGAGACGAATAATCACTCGGGATCGCCGCACTATACTCTCTCCTCGGCGACGACGGAGCGGAGAAAAAGGCGAAAAAAAAAACTCGGCGGCTCGTTAAAAAAAAAAATTAGCGATTGCCCTTCCCCCCCGGGGAGTACTCCCTCGGAGGCGCTCTCGCTGCGGGCAGGTGTGTGCAGCGCGACCGGAGAGGAGGAGCGCGCCCCGTACCTCGTCTGCGGGGACAGGCGTGCAGGATGCGGCGGACTGGTGCGAGCGCGGTGCCTTACCTCGGCGCTCGTCCGCGGCCGTCTTCGTCGCCGTGAGGGCCTACTATTTGTTGTTTGTGTCGCGGCGACGGTGACCGGCCATCTTTGAGGCGCATCAGCTGCTTATTTTCCCGAGTGCATGATGATCGGTGCGGCACGACATCAAGCGGCTAATGTCGAGATGCGCGCCGCCGGAGGAGGCCGACAATCGATTCCGCCTTTTCACGCACGCACTGCGCCCTATGCAACGTGCAACTGTACTGCCCCGTGCGCGGTCGCTTATGGAGCGCTCGATCGCCAGGATCCGCCGATCCCTTTGCGTATATGTGCAGCAGCTGTACTGTTCGGTGTCTTTAAGCGACTGCACGGCGTGCACTTGATCGACGGTAGGTCACAAAAGCAGAAGGGCATTTAAAGGCCCCGCGGGTTGTTGTACTAGTACATACAATCTGATGTTGAAAAACTTATTGAAATCTGACAGATGTGCGTCTTTGCTAGCCGTGGTGGAAAAAAATTTTTGTTGTTATTTTCTTATATTTTCTGATATTTTCTTCGTCTGAATTTGGACTATATTTATCAGGAATTAACAAAAAATATCGGAAAATATCAGAAAGTAACAGAAAATAATAAAATAATTCATTTTTAATAAATATTTGTTGACGATTAATCTTACAACGGTATAGTTTTTAATAGCACACAACGTTTTCGACGACGTTTTTACAACGTTTTTTTGAACTTTTTTGGATGTATCAAAACGTAGTTTTGTGAATGTTTTGTGCTATTCGGGGGAATCCCCGTGGAAGATAAGTACTATATATAAGTGTTGAATATAAAAAATGTCATGTAACCGAAGTTGATCATCGAGAGATGAAAAATTTAAATACATAACTTTCCCGATATATAAATCTTTTAAGGATGTGAACTATCCATATTTATCATTTTAGAGAACATGTGAAATGTTTATATATTATTGACATAAATTTTTTCGTATAGTATAGTTTCCTGGAAAACAAAGAATTGGCAAACTAATATAATAAGTAACGTATGTAATTTGTTGAACAATTAATTGCAATTGCAAGCATACAAATTATTAATAATTAATTTTTAATCTTTTTTTTAATATTAAATGCTTCGGTGCACGAAATGTATGAAAGCAAGCAAATAAGAGCTCAAAAGACTCACTTATTTGGATTTAGGGAAAAGTCAGTTAAAATAAGAAAAAAAATAGTAAAAATTTAACAATTACTATAATAATATACATTTCAATAATTATTGTTTTTTTTTTTAATATTTCGCATTTACTTATATAATAATTATGTCAGACAAGGATGTACTTTTAACTATAAATTAAATATTATAATCGCATTCAGATTGTCTGAAAGTATTTGTTTTTGTTGCGTTCCTTTTTTAAGTAAAAAATTTTAAATGTAATAAAATTATAAAATTAAAAAAGTTTTTTTTTAATTAAAAAAATTCGATGCTTTATATGCGGGCATATATTAATTATTTATTTTCAATTAATAATCAATTATAAATAATTAGAATCGTAAAACAATTGAAATTAAACAATTTAATTAGCTACATATGTATAATAAACTACATTATTGTTAAATTAAATATGAAAATATTTTGCCTAATAAAAAATGTTTACAAATTTTAACCACAATATTGTAAAGAAGAAAGTAAATGGATTTCCTCATTCTTTAAGTATTTCTTTCTAAATTACAAATCCTTCGATGTACGCGATATATCAATATCATACATGTATGCATGTATGTAGATGTAAATTATGCATACATATGCAATTAGCTCATTAGTCGATAATACAGAGACTTACGTTTCCACGTAATGTCATATGTCGCGTGTTATCGCTTCTTATTTTCGTCACCTCGTCACGTGAAAGTGAGCAAATAAACATGAAAAAATAATTTACGAGATTTGTGAGTACCAAGGCAGAACCATAGGCATGTCATTTATCTTTCTCAGTGAGTCAGTATACTCGCGCGATACTCTAACTTCTGGTGTCTTAAATGTTTGCCCTTCTGAGGTTATAAATTTTATTAACATTATTCTTTATTTCTCTAAAGTCTCTATTATCACATTTTATTTAGACGCGATAAACTTATCTTTGTTTTCGCTTTCGAAACGCTAGAAACTTATTTTTTGTGTGGATTTTAACGATGTTGCAAGAGTGTAATTCAATATAGTGATTGTAAGTAGATAAAACTTAATATGTATTTAACTTATTTCTTTTTCAATGTGCAGGTAATGTTAAGAGCACCGAAAAAACGTCGCAAAGTCTTGGTTCCTTTTGCCAA
>JAWWEN010000020.1:3279878-3294440 GCA_035582955.1 Sycophila texana
AATCTCTGATGCAGGATATTGTAGCTCATCTGAAACATGCTTGCATTAGGTATTTATCGTGCATTATTGATGTAGTAACAACAATTTTGTTCTTAAAACATAACTTTTATTTTTTCTATCAGGAGTTTAAGTTGTGAAGTACATGACCGAAAAGAAGGAGTTTGTTACTTTGGAGATGAATCAAGGGGTCACGTTTTAAGTCGCACTTTTGCTTTAAAAGATGCTCAGGTGTAGTAAATGTATTACGAATTTTTTATATCTACCGATATGTAAATAAAGAAATTGTGTCTTTTGTTATTTTAGGCAAGAGGATTGAGAAGGTGGTGTAGTTTTATAGTTTTTATGAGAGATAAACAGTTTTTGTTAAATATGTGGACTTTTTTTGTTGACAATCTCCATGAACTTGTAAAAGAATTACAAACATTTGCTGAAAAAAAATATCTGGCAGAAGAAGCTAAATGCCCACAGAGAGTTATTCGTTTGGCAACATCTAACGAAGGATCACGTGGCAACTGCAATAAACAGCCTAGAGCTCTTAGTGAAATTACTAACGAAAAATATTTGTTTGTAAGGTAAAAATGTCATATTATATCACTTTTTAAAGAGAAGTTATTGAAAGTCTTACCATGGTAATTAATTTCATTAACTAATATTTCAGAATTCATATGTGGTTTGTTTGGATTCTGAGTGCTGGAGCAAGGCACTTTATAGAAGTACTACCTTTGAGTTTAATAGATGAAGATGTTAACTATAGTTTGGAACATTTAAGTTAGTATAAGGCATAAAATTGATAATTTCATTTTTACTATAAAGTATAATTCTTATAATATTCTATTTTTATTTTTAAAGTGAAAACTGAAGGTTTTAATTTGGTGAATGCCAAACCTCCTATTAATATAAGTTTAGATGGTCAAATACCAGAATTCAGTAATATTTCTAATGTAAATCCTACAACAATTTTGAGAAACTTAAGGCGTGTGATTGGATGTGATCAGTTTCGTCAAATTTTATATGCTGTCTTAATAGGAATACAAATTCTTGTAAGAGGACCTCCACGAGAATCTTTATTAAGTCTGTATGCCTTGTGCTCACTTGTGCCAAGAGCATGCCAAAGAGTGAAAACTAATGCATCGGAGTATTTGGATGATAATGTGTGTAATTTTATTAGTAAGTTCTTCAATTTATATTTTAATAACTTTAAATCATTTCAAATTGTTTTATAAAAACATTTTTAAACTTCCAGGTGTAGATACATCAGTTGCTGTGCCTTTACCATGTTCCGAAGTATGTAGACTCGATATTTTACCCTTGGAACATAGGACAGAAAATGTAAGGACTCATGTAGTTAGATGGAAGGGAAGTGTTCCTGCAAAAATTCCAACTCTCATGAGTAAGTTGGAAAAGTCATTGGAAAATGAAAAATTGGTAGATTCAGTTCTGAGAGTACATTTTGCATCTTTAAAAGAAGAATGGCTCAAGTATGAAATTTTAGTTTATCTTGTATTTAAAAAGGTTCACCAGTCTTTCATGGTAAATCGAAATCCAACTTTGTGATTTAAAATTTCCTATGTATAATCTAATAAGTCTGTTAGAATGTTTGCAATAAAAAAAAAATAGTGGCTCTATCGTCTAGTTGTTGAGACGTTTAAAATAACTAACTTTACAAGCGATTTTCTCAATAACTAGATGGTAGATCCACTATTTTTTATATTATACATACCAAGTTTTAAATTACAAAGTAAGTTCGATTTCGATTTTATTATGATAGGCTGGTGAACCTCCTTAAGAGTATAATATTTACTTTAATCATTAAAATTTTTTCTGCAGCATAGCGAAAATTGTTCATGCCATGCGCGGCCAAGGTCGCTACACGGATTCGATAAAAGTGCTGATAAGTTTAGGAGCTGGCCCTCAAGACAAAAAAATTTTAAAAAGCTGGACTATGGGTTTACCATCAAATCCAGCATAATGTTGAAATTTTTTTTTTTTTTTTCGTTTAGTTATTGTAAGCAGTATTTATTATTGAAAAAAATATTCATGTGGATATATATTTTTGCAAAAAATTTGATTGTGTTCAAGGTTGTGTTATTTTTTATCTTTCATCAGTATCTAAAAGTTGTACTGAAACAATGAAACATCTATGTTTTATATAACGAATAGATGATAAAGCAAATAAGATTTTAAATAAATTATTTACAATGAAATTTTCATGAAATTATCTATCTTCATTTCACCGCACAAGAGAGATAAAGTCGGTGCATCCACTCAAGTATATCGCAATGTAAAAAGTACATACAAGTACTGACTTGTATGTATATTTTTACTTTGTCAGCCAGTATTGCATAAAAATTATTTACAATGATACAAGATTTTCATGAAATACCCTATATTTTCATTTCAGCAGAAAAAAAAACCGAGCATCTACTACAGTATATCAAAACATAAAAAAAAATCGTCTAACAAGTAGTAAAAACTGAACAGAAAAATAACTAAATCTTTGTATATTTCCAAATTGTTTTTTCTCGGTCCTCTACACTCGTATCTATCTAGGCATATGTCTATATATACTGTCGGCTCAGCGAAGGCAGTACTTATAATACTTATCAAGCTATACCTATACACCGTGCACATATATCCACTCAATACGAGCCTCTCTCTCAGTCACACGTGCCCGTGCGACTCGCGGCAGCGCAATCGTGTCATCGCGTTTGGCGTCCCGCGTGTAAACAGCGCAATATCCACCCACACAGCCGCGTCGGCGACTCGCACGTGAGCCAAAGCGGGCGCATGACGCGAGTGATTATCGCAAGAAAATACGCTCGTGTCACGAGAAGCCGTCAGTTCGCTCGCGACTCCTGAGCCGTCGATAAACTCCTACAGCAGTTTAGTGCGCAGTGCGGCCTCCTCTCGTCTCAAAAAAAGAAATCAAAACAAACAAAGCATAAGGTGGCAATATCCCCTCCACAGCTCCTCAAAAGCTCCGTAAAAGCTCCCGCAAGACTGTATATATAGTATCTGGCGTATACCTCCACTCTCCAGTAATTACTGTATATCCACGCTGCACACCTCCGTAACCTATAGCCAGGTTATTTAGGCATAAAGCATAAATACAAGGCATACACACACGACACACGTAACGTAAGGCCCACGTACATATCACACACTCGCGGAGGATCCATAAGTGACGTGTGCGCTATAGTTGTGTGCCACATTCGCGGAAGGGGGGCGCGACTGCCGAGAGAAAGAGAGAAAGAGAGAGAGAGGGCTACACCTACAGGTCTTATGTACGTTCGGGTGTAAAATGGTGGTCGGCCGCGGCGAGGAGTGCGACACGGTCGCTGATGTTGTATACGTGGACGGCGAATCCGCGCAGCAGTAGCAGCAACAGCGGCGGCGACAGCCCGCAGCCGAACGTCGGCGGCGCCAGCAGCAGCAGCAGCAGCAGCAGGAGGAGCGATAGCGGCGGAGGAGGAGGAGGCGGAGCAGACGACGAGGACGAGGAGGAGCGGCTGGTGCTGTCCGCGGCTCCGTCAGCTCAGGCTCATCAGGCGGCGCCTCGCCAGGCAGAGGTCCCGGGGGAGACGCGCGGCCGGCAGCAGCGCGCCGCGCCGCCCGGCCACGACGACTACGACGACGACGACGGGCGAACAGCTGCGGAGGCAGTCGGAGCCAGTCGCGGGGCTCGGCCCGGCCAGCGCCAGGATGGCCACTGCCGCCACGGAGGTCAAGCTCCAGCACGGCGGCAAGAAGGGCTGGCTCTTCAAGTGGACCAATTACCTCAAGGGCTACCAGCGGCGATGGTTCGTCCTGTCGGACGGACTGCTTTCATACTACAGGTACGAGCGCGCGACGACGAGTTTGTAAGAGTAAGCGCTTATGATGACAGGTCGCGGGGGACGACCTGATACTTTTTTTTTTATAACGCGAAAGTCCGATCTCTTTATATATATTGAGCCCTCCTTTGTTTCTGCTCTGATTATGTATGGGAGTGTGCGTAGTCTGTTCAGGGTGCGCGTTCGGTTCTCCTTTTTTTTTTTTTTATTTCTAATCTGTACTTATCTTACTTATGTACCTTATTACGTTTTCCTTCTATTTTTTTCTTGCGAATTGTTCCGCTTCGGAGATTGGACAATGACTGACCCACTCGATGATAGTGCAATTTTGCTGCAATGTGGTCCTCGATAGGCTTTTACAGCGAGGACAGACAGATTTGTACGCTTGCTTCAATGTGCTTTGGAGTTTGTTTTTTATCTTTTATTTTGCTCATATGGTCTGTTTACATTGATTTTGGCTAAGGTATCTGCAGACAGATGATGCAACCGGGATGACACTACAATCAGGCAGATCATTAGCAACAGCTTGAAATTCTAAGTGGATTGTGCCAGAGATTCATGTTCGAAGCAAACTTAATGTTCAATCTTGCATATCGAGCATGAGACTTTTGTGTCTTTATAATGTTTTTTAAATTTTTTGCTACCAATATCGTTAATTTTTGAATTAACAAAGAAAGAAAGTAAAAAAAAAACAAAGTATTAAAGCTGCTTGATTAAGCAAATATCATTTGGAAGAGAAATTTCATCTGACTATTACAGCAAATATTGCAATATCATTTAGAGTTGTGGTATTATAAGTTTACCTTTATGCTATTGGAAATAGTTCTTTGAGGTGAATGTATAGATGATTTTAATAAGTAAAATGAATGTAAAGATGTCTTAAAATAGACATATCATAGACAACTAAGTTTACCTTAGACAAAAACTTGTTAATTATTTAGTAAGAATCAGTGCTCAAAATGTTCCAATTAACTTGATTAGTATATGAAAAGCTGTAACAACAAAGACCAATGCATGTCTAAAACAAAGAAATGGGGTCAAACAGATAAAATTCTTTTTTTACATTGGAAAATTTCTTTTTCAAATTGAATTTATTTATAAAATCTTTAGGTATACACTTTAGAAACAAGTATTAAGTAAATCAATTAATATTAATTAGAATGATAATTCTTATTGCTATTTTTAACGAAAGTATTTGAGATAATGGACACTTATAATGTTCAATCAGACTAGCACTGACATTGGCTAGTATATTAAGTCTCAATGTAACTGAGAAGCAGCAGTACAAAGTATAGAACTACATGTTGAATTAAATCTCCTCATATTTTATTTGATCTAAATACTTACTTAATGTAGAAGTGCAGTTAAATTTCAATAGTTGGTAGTTTAAAATACAGTATTTAGTTTTTATACATATCAAATGGTAAAGTAATTTGTCTTAAATAAAAAAATTCAAAGAAATCTTTCCAATGGTTGAATTCATACCATCACAAATAAGCAAGAGCCTTGTGCATTGCCTACGAACGGTTCCGACTGTTTAGCTCCAGTTGGGCATATTTCGGAATCGTCTGAGGCTTCGGCTCATATCCCAGACTCATGTAAATAACATTCGCGATCTCAAACAGTAAATTGTGTGACAGTTTAACAAGTGAATCATGCATGTATCTAGATTGAATTCTACATATATGCTATATTAAAAATATATCTTACTAATTCTTACCTTTATTGTACAGTCCAACACTGATTTATTAAAAATGAGGCATAGAAAACAAATTTTTTTTTAATATTTTAATAATTGAGTTTTTGAAATATTTATTTATATATATATAATTTGTTTAATTTTATTTGTAATATATATTACAATAACTTTTATTACACTTTGGTAATGGTTTTTTCTTTTGCAAACAAGTATTGAACTAATTTTTAGAATGTAAATCATAAACACTTAATTTTTTCTCTGAGAAAAATTTAATGATATGGCCTCAAGGTTAGGCAAACTCTATTTATAGCTAGCTGGCATTTGGGACATAAAAAACTTTCAAAACACACTTAATTTTACTTTATCTTGGTACCTTTCAAAATGCACTAATGTTACCCTAATTAAATGTGTAATACTTTATTTAAGTTTAAATTTTAGTTATAATTAAATAATATACATGAATCGTTTATGATTAATTTATATGACAATTATACTCTACTATTATTATTAATAGAGTATAAATATTTCAAAAATGCAATTTTTAAATTATTTTTAACAATTAATTCCCTTTTAATCTTAGTAACATAGTAGACATAATTAGAGTATTTATATAGGATATCTAAAATTAGCAAGAACCAGATAATGAACAAAAAAAGGACAAAACATGAGCTTCCCAAAGACAAAAATAATGCAACAATTCAACTGAATATATCAAATGGATTACTTTTGAGATTCTACTATGAAAATGAAATGTCACACCATGCATGATACATCATCCACATATTTATTGCTTTTACTTGGTTGCAAGCCTATTTATTTATTTTTCATCTTCTTAATTTTTTTTCAGAATAAGCATATTTTGTATTTCCAATTTTATCTACTTTGTTAAAATATAAAATAAGCACTCTGCTTTTTTACATTTGTTTAAAAAAATATATCACTGCACAAAGCACTATTAAGTGATTCTACAGGCTGTCTAATAAATGTCCTCACTTGACAGTTACATTTCGAATTTTTTTCTCATAAAAATGTCATTAACGACTTCAGTAACAGAGGAAAAAGATCACTAATAGTCAATAATATACAAGGTGTGCTCTGCCAGTTGAGTAAAAGCACTTCTGATTTTGTTCTATTGTAAAAATTTCTTTGTACATTATTTTATATCTTTATCATCAATGGTAGTGGATAACATGTGCAAGTAATAAATTGGTAAATCTATAAAGATATAATTTCTTCTCATTGCAAAAGTTTATAAAATATAATTGATCAATTATTGCTGTATTGCACATTCTTTATCCAGGACCAGTTGTCATTGTCATTTCGTGTCACTGTCATTCCTTCTCAATCAACCATAAAGAAAAAAAAAACCTAAAGTCTGCTTAAAGCCAGACTGACAAATGAGCTTAAAATAACTTTATCCAAAGAATCCAATGTTTAAATTATATTTTTCTGATGAGAGAAACAATAATTTTGCCAATATTGATCTGCAAAGATAATTTTGAAATTTTATTTGTGTGTCAAATTCAAAATTTTAGACAATATGAACAAGGGTCTGTATTGTTTTTGTGAACTGTTTAGGGCTGAACCAACAGGGGGGCCAAAGATATCGACACGACGCAAGCGGAGAGCTGGCAGAGCCTCCGAGTAAGTAAAAAAAAAAATAAAATCTGAAATGCCAATTACCCTGATTCTCCTTTCTACAAAGGCATTTTTTCTTAACTGCCAATCAATAATTTTTTAGAATTTTCATTTCATTTTTTGACAGACCTTTTGCATACCATTATACTAATGCAATCATTAATATCTTGTGTTGATTCTTAAAGAGGTCACAAGTTTCTATATTTTCAAAATTTTGGATGCTTAGAATTCAGTATTTAAAAAAAATTATATATCACTAAGGTATGAATATATAATTAATAATAAATAAATTGTTATGCTTAATTTTTTTTAAATCTGAATTTTTACATCTTAATTTTGATTATTCAGAAGTTAAAACTCCACTGAAATCTTGTACTTTTTCTTGTATGTTTATTTATCTTTGTTTCTTTTTTTATTCTTTTTTTTTTTAACACTGTACAAAGGTGAAGCATTGTTATGTCCTTTTACATTATGTTTTATCAATTCGTTGTTTTATGTACCACTCTTGTTCTCTTTGTGAATTTGGTCTTTTTTTGTCTTTTAGTTCCTACATTATAATTTAAAAAGTATCGAGTCTTACACAATACCACTTTGCACCTGCATTATTTTCTTAGAGTCATGTAGTTGCATAATGTAACGTCAGGCAAAATATTGACCAGAATATCATGGATCAGAGCTTTCAAGTAGACCTTTATTATTAAAAGATTGTGTGTCATCTTATCTCTGCTCTGTAATTAACTCTTTTTACCTTGCAAAAGTGTCACACAAAATTTTCGAAAATTTCAATTATAAAATTTATTATTATTCAAATTAAATAATTTGAAAGTTTAAGAAGCCGGAACCATTCGTCTTTATTATTAACAGGGTTCAGCAACTTTACTGCATATCCTACCTGTGAATCATGTCCTCAGAACTTCAGCTGAAAATTTGACTACCAGTCACCTAAGGATATAAAATACCCTTTTGTTTAAATAATAAAAAAAAGGTTTTTACGTGTGTGTAACTAAAAATATGTTGAATTTCATACCATTTATTCTGGTGAAATTTCTTTTTTTATTGGCAAAATAATAAAGAAACATTTGCTTTATAACAATGAAGTATTTCATGAAAAATTTTGTTTTTTTATTCACTTGCACTATTTTAATTAAACTCACTTATTATTTGTAGAAATTAGAAAATTTAGGGTGTTATGTATCCTTTTGTTAAATCTTTGTTCTGCATAATTATCAAAATTTAATTTTTGCATGTGCAATACGGATGTTACATTGAAATATGTTATAAACCTTTCTTGGATATTTAGTGGGAGATCAATGATGCTACTACACCTTGCCATAACGCTTATAATCTTAATAGTAAAAAATAAAACAGCAGTTTTCAGTTGGGTTAAATTATAGTTTGACATCGGTGCTGGAAGTGGGTGTTAATTATTTTGCTTCACAGTACAAAATATACTAACTGTTTAGATACAAACTCATACGCAATATGTAACCAATTTCATCACTGGGTTTTGGATTTAAAAAAATGTACGCAGAATGGGTGCTTTGCTGGTCTTAAGATGGCTAAGGAATTTACACATCGATTACTCTCAGTCTCTCTTCTCTTTATACGGCTCAAATCTCAAATTTGAAAAGATACACGTTCATCAAATGGTCTAATTTAATAACTTGTTTAGGAATCCGGGTGAAATGTCTCATACCTGTAGAGGCACAATATCATTACACGGGGCCTTAATACACACAGTGGATGCATGTACCTTCATGGTCAGCAATGGAGGAACGCAGACTTTTCACATAAAAGCAGCTACTGAGGTAGAGCGACAGGAATGGGTCACAGCACTGGAGTTGGCCAAGGCAAAAGCTATTCAAGCCATGGAGTCTGGTATGTGCATTTTTTCTCTCTTTTTATTAAAATAGAATTAATAATAAAACAAATAGTTTTGTTGTTTATTTAAGGTGTTTTTATTAAAGTATACAAAAAAAGTACCCTGGTATAAGATTTAGACTGCAATGATTTGCTTCAAGTGGATATACAAAACTTTTTAGTATCAGAAAATATTAAATATAATAGAAAATTGACCTCAATTTTTCTTTTTTTGTTAATACTGTGTCTGTCCGTACTTGTCTGTTTCTACTTTCACGTACTGACATACAGTTTTTGTTAATTCAATTTATTTGATTTGTAATCAATTGGAACCAGAAGCTCCAAAGTCTACTCTGTGATGTCAAATGTCAAATTATTACTCATCTCCAATAATTGCATTATTTTATGCAGAGGCAGTAATGAATATTGATCTTCATCAAGCATATAAGGAGTTCTTTTAAAACACTAATTATATCTTTACATAAGCTAATTACAGTCTAAGTCACAAATTTACTTTTGATTAAATAATGATATCATCCTGGTTAAAAATAATTCAAACGAATCCTCTTGATTTTTAATAATTCCCATATAGACATGTCTGTTATTGCACGTGAGTCACATGCAAATGAGCTTGTAGTTTAAAAAAAAAAAAACATTCAGCTATATACTGACAATCGAAGTCTCCTTAAAAAGCTAGAAAAAAAAATTAAATAAAAAACATGAAAGATCGGCTATTAATTCTGTAACAATTTGCACTAGAAGAAGACGAGGAAGAATACCAAGACAACGACAATCAGAAGGTTGAGAACGCGTCGACGATCAAGGATCTGAGCGAACGGCTTGAGACCCTGCAGAAGTGGAACGGCATACTGACGAACAGAGGAACGATACTTCAGAGGGCGCTTAACGACTTGGTCACACCCGAGAATGTGTCCCCAGAACTGTCGGCCAAGATCAAGGCCATCAACGAGAAGGCCACGCAGTTTAGGATTGCTGCCAACGCTATGATCAAAGTACACATTGTTTCTTTTTCCTCTACAAGGAAGTATCGGAATCGTAAAAGTAGCGGTTTAATTGCTCATTAAACTCTTGTTATTTTTAAATTCGTATGGACAGTTAGTTATTATGTTGAATGCGCTAAGCCGTAGGAAAAAAAGTTTGCAGAAGATTCTGCAGAAAATTCTGCTGGCTTTCTTCCTACGGGAAAACCGGCATTTGCGTGATTTGATGTGTGCAAAATAGGTATAAAAAAAATGTAGCATTAAGTAGATAAAGTTCGCGTTGACCAGACGATCAAAGGCAAATTTTAAAGCCAAATTTTTAATAGAAATGTTTTTCAAATTTTACTCGTGTAAAGTGATTATTATAAAGTGACTACTAGAGAAATTTTCAAATTTAACTGTATAAATGAATGAACTCTAGAATGACGCTAAAAAAAGAATGAAATTTCACTCTAGCCTCTAGCTAAATGAGCTGTAAGTATGCTAAGTTATCTATGATCAAAATTATAAAACAATTTGAAAAAAGTAGTTTTCTTTCTACTTATTCAAGTTTGAATGTGCATAGTACAGCATATTACGGTATTTTACTTGATGATTCATAATACAAATTAAAAAAAGAAATAAAAAATTGTAAAAGAAAGATCAATCGGGTACTACCACTCACTTAAATCAATTCAATTAAAATTTTATTTAGAACGAGATCTAATCGACTGCTTTTGATTTTCTTTACACAAAAAAAAAAGAATTAAAAACTTAAATGCCAACGTAAATATTTTCAAATCCAATCAAGAAAAGAAAGAGCCGAATGTACACACAGTCAAAAGCTGCCGATCGCTTAGAATTGCGCAACGACGCGGCGATAGCACGCATCGCCTAAACAATGGCGATAAAAGCGAGCGAGACGCGGATTCTGGCAGACCGAAAGCTAATTCGGATGATTTTTTACAGTCGAGCGACGAGTACCTGCAGCTGGCACAGCAGCAGGAGCCTAAGTGGAAGAAAATGCTGCAGCACGAGCGCGACCAGAAGGTGCGGATCGAGAAGATGGTCGAGCAGCTGGCGCGGCAGCACTCGCACCTCGAGGAGGCCGCGCAGCACGCGCTGCCGATCCAAGGCGCCAGCAGACCAAGCCGTAAGTTTTACGCCGTTTGCTTAATTATTGATGTTTTATTATATTTTTTTTTATTACATTGGATCAGATACTTATTTTGCAGATTGAACCGAGGGGTCGTTTTTTTTTTTAATGTTGTTGAAATAGTTTGACGATGTAAAACGAGCAAAATCGTTTTTAAATGTAACTGGGAGAATCGATAATATCGTGCTTGATGGAAGTTTTTTGAATCACAAGGTTATCATTGCCATGTACAATTTATATTATACAACCAATTTATGTAGTGTGAGTGGAATTTTTTTTTTTCATAGAGGTAACCGTTGTAAACGTATTTTTAAAATTTAACGAAAGTAGGTGTAGTATAGTAGGTGTAGTAGTTTATTGAAAATAAAATCTACGTTAATCTTCTATTTTATCTCAGGAAAATGATGTAAAACGCTATAAATAAGTATTGTTTCAAATTTAATGCACTACGCAGTTAAACAAATTTATAAATTTTAATGTGCAAATCAGTTTAACTGACAATAATAGAAAAAAGCCTGAATATAAATAATCGACGATTAAGAATTTAACCAAAATTATTTAATAATCACATTTACTGATCGTTATTTCTGTAGCATATTAAAATTAGTAAACGTACTGCGATGTTGACTTATCAAATAGGATGTGTGACACATCACTTTACTGATAAAATGTTAAAATATTTTCAGTATTCACTAAAATAATCCGCAGCTTAACGTATGATTTTTTTTCTTCAATTGCATGTAAAGGGTCTTTCACAGTTGTAAAATTTTTTTCTTATATTTGCCGAAGATAATAGCTCCTTGTATCTTGTAAATATTCTCTCCGATCCATGTGTGTAAATTTCTTTCTTTCTACTTGCGTTTAAAACGCAAACGAATCGCATTTATTTTTTTAAACGAAGGCACTGAAAAGAGGATAGGCCAGTGCTTTTAATTAGTTAGACAGAAATCAATATGCAAACTACTTTCATTTTAATTTTGAAGTTTGTACTTTCTTTCAGTTCAGTGTAAATAATCGACAAGTGGTCTTATTAGAGAAATTTATCCAGTCAGTTGTAAATTATTACAAGCCGAATTCTTGCTTGAGTTGTAAAAAAACAGCTATAAACAAGATCATTACATTTTGTTGATAAAGAACAAACAATTAAGCTCGATCACTTTACAGCGTCGACAGCATATTTACTTAGTGCAAAGTACATTACGAGTGTGCGAACTCGTCAGGCTTTAAATTGTTCCACTCGATTGCAGACACTTCGAATAGCTTTCTCTATTCGCTTCAAGGACGCTTCACGCGTATAAAAAAAATACCGCTAATATGTGTAAAAACAAGCACTCGAGACATGTAATTTTCTTCATTTTACACAAATTCCAATGACTTACCGTTTAATTTTTATAAATAGTTTTAAAACTTATAGATTTTCGTATATATATTGTGCCAATAAGAACATTCGTTTCTTCTACTTAAAACCGTTTTTTATTTCTTCTTCGAAATTTTTAGATAATTTTTATAGTTAACAAGATCTTCATAAAAAAAAGGAAAAATTACCAACTTTTGAAAACGTCTATTTATAACGATTTCAAGAAGTAATAAATTTTTATATTTTTCTACTTCATATAAATAAGTGTTTACGTTCCACGCGTGAAAAATCAAATGAAATTTTATGCAGGAACTCTCGAGTGCGGAGGGCAAGTCAATTGACGAAAGATTAATCAAAGCTATTATCATCGGAGCGTCAACCCTTTTGAAAAGCTCTTAGTGCGCGAATTCGAAGTTCGCGCGCGCGCACACACATTCAAGCGTAACTCCGGTCTCGTCTGGGATATAATCCCGGCGTCATAACAGTCGGCTCGAAACAAACGAAATTGACGCAGCAGAGCGAGCGACAGTTCCAGGGCGGCCACAGTGCGGGCCGGTCGCGCGGCTTTTTTCGAAAACAAACAGGCGGTCGCTTCGGCGCACCGACGAAATCAATAGTCGCCGCCGCCGAGGTTTCGCGCGTATGTACGAGGGGGGGGGGGGGGTCCAATTTGTGTAGCGGAGTCCAGGAGTCGCTCGGATGATTTGTCGCGCGACGCTCATCTTGCTAATCTTCGACTTTGTGCTTTTACTCGCGTTCAAACTCTGGGATTTGCTTGTCATTGTTGCTCGTTAGTTTTTTTTACCTTCGTTGCGCTTTTTTTTAACCACACGAATTTTTTTTTTTTTTACGTTCTGGAGCATTTTCATGTCGCGCTTCAGTATACGTTGTTAAGCTGGAGGTTATGATTGTAAAAAAATGCAGTCCTTTAAGGTGTGTTTTTTTGATTGTTAAAATGTTAAGTAGAGTAACGATTGAGTGATAAATTGTTTTCGAGTTCGCAGTGATGTGGTCACCGCTTTATTAGTTTAAATATAGTTTTCGCATAGGTGCGCGAGCTCGCAGTCTCGGCATTATTTTTAAAAGCTCCGAAAAAGTGACTAATATGTTAAATCAGATCTTTCAACTTTTTAAAAGCCAAACCATCGTAAAACTCCTCACTGTCGATTTAAATACCTCCCGTTGCAACTCCAGTACGTACATCGCAATTTCTTCAAACATCTTTTAAATTTCGTTCGTAAGGCTCCGAAAAGGTAACTAATATGTTAAATCAGATCTTTCAACTTTTTAAAAGCCAAACCATTGTAAAACTCCGTACTGTAGATTTAAATACCTCCCGGTGTAACTCCAGTATGTACATCGCAATTTCTTCAAACATTTTTTAAATCTCGTTCGTAAGGCTCTGCGAAAAGTGACTGAAATGTAAAATCAGATTCTGCAACTGTTTAAGGAGATTCATTCGGTACGTAATAGTAAAAACAGAGACTATGCACTATGACACATGTATAGCCTTGTGTACGGACGCACGTCCGAGCATCTCAACCTAAGCAACTATTTATTTATTTTTATGTATTCATACTTATCTACTTAATGTTTTTATTATGAATAACTGATTCTCAAACATTGCCTTTCTATTAAAAATAGTTTTGTCGAAATCTGTCTGTTAATTACTTTGTAAGAAGTAAATAAAATCAATCTCCCATAAGAGCCGGTATTAAAAGTGTTAATGATAAAACATTCATTAATAAATTGCATATTATAGATACCCCCGACTCTTGAAAATTAACTGACTTCCTTTTATAAACACATATCTTACAGTATACCGAATTTCATGAAAATATGTCTGTTAATTGTTTAACCGAATGAAGCTCCATACCGAATTTCATGAAGATATGTCTGTTAATTGTTTAACCGAATGAAGCTCCTTAAAAGCCAAACCAATGTAAATACCCAGGCGAAAAGCAACTTCTGTAATAAAAGTTTAAAAAAGTTAATAACTGTTATTAACAATTTATAAAGGTAGGATTTGAGACTATTAA
>JAWWEN010000020.1:3294540-3316669 GCA_035582955.1 Sycophila texana
GTAGCGCGGGTCAATTCGAAATACCAGAACATGGCCATATTAGGCGCATGCCCATATTAGGCACAGGTACCTTACTTTTATTAACAATTATTTGACAAACATTATTTCCGCCTGGGTACCACTCGGTGCAACTCCAGATATGTACATCGCAATTTTTTCGAATATTTCTCCTCGTATATCATCATGCTTAGGTAACAGCGTCGGCGTGTTTAAAAAAAAAAGCCTCACTTCAGACATTACGAGTGTCGCTCAAAGGCTCCAAAATAAATCGCAAAGAAGAGAGCAAGCGTACTACATAAGTATAGGTACATCAAGTATGCGAAAATAAAGGCGCGATATTATCAGCCCGGCGGGCGGTGGCGCTCAGCGGCTGAATCCGCGAGTGCATACCAGATGGCGATCGAAGGCTCCTGGTCGGTAGCAAAGAGACCAAAAGGAGAGGCTGGCTCCGTGTCTGCGTCACGCGTGCGTCTGGTCTGCGATCCCGACCCCCGCGCCTCGCTCGGCAGTGCGCTCGTCGGCGGCCGCGGATGCGCGCGAGGACGTCGTCGTCGTCTTTCTCTCTCTCTCTCTCTCTCCCTTCCAGCCGGTGCCCTCGGCACAGGTGGCCTTGCCCCGCGGCTGCGGCCTTCTCTGTCTCGCTCCTGTCCTCCCCCACCGCGCCTCCCCGCAGCCGTCGTCGTCGGAGACTTTAACCTTCGCGCGCCCGCCTCGATATATACAGCCCGCGGGAGCGGCGACGAGGAGGTCGGAGTCCTCCGCTGGAGCTGAGCTCGCCTTTGTTTTGGCTCCGCGCGACGATCGGCCCGTCCCGAGCCTGCACGAGTGCGCTCCCGACCGTAGTGACTATAGCTCTGTCTCGCTCGTTCAGGCATCCTCGAGGCCTTCATGATAGGTACGTGGTCGGAAAATAGAATTCGCCGCCGACTGAGCTTGCGTTCAGTGGGACAGCTGAGAGCCGAGAGGCTGTAGGTAGGTGCTGAATGCTGGTGGGCTGAGGTGTTAAGCCATCAGGTGAGACGATGACACAGTTTTGGACAGGGGAGAATCTGTTGATTCATCCGCTGATAGTGTGTGCCTGTGTGTGTCTGGGTATTGTGCTGGTCATCAATGATGGAAGATTCTATTGGGATTATTTTTGTTTTGAGGTGTGTAACAAGTGACGCTTGGAGGAGAAATGTTTTGTAGCTTTATAGTGTAGATTGTTGGAAGGGTCCGGTTGTATTGAAAATAGTTTTGTCTATTTCTTGATTTTTCTTGCGTGCAATTTGACTGCGCTCCAAAAAGAAGTGTCTACTACAGATTTGTGGATTTTCAACTGAAAATGGTTAGTCCGCTTAGCTTATTGGCTTATTCATTTAGGCCCAATGCCAAAAATTGTATGTAAACTGATTTTTACTGAGTTTGTGTTGAAACCGATAACGTGCTTGTTTTATTAATATAATTGTTAGCGTTAAAGAGGAAAATATTAATACATTTTGATAATATTATTTGAAGTTGATTGGCACCAATTTCAATACCAATTTCTTCAATTTATAAAAAATAAAATTTAGGTCAAATGTGGTCTTTATGAATTGATGCCTTATTAGATCCTTAATAATGATAACATTGTTAAATTATTCGGAGCAGTCAATTTTGCATTCATAATTCTTCTTGCAGTATTTTGCATCTGAACAAAGGATGCAAAGAGATGTACATGAAATATTTTTCTGTTCTTACTAGAAATTCCTCCATTTTACTTTTATTTCATTGAATAGAAATAATGTTTAAATGGTCATAAGTTTCAAAGTCATTGCATAGAAATAATGTTTAAATGGTCATACGTTTCAGAGTCTTTTTTAATATATCTTCCTCTTGGCTTTTACCTCAACTGCAATGATTTGCCTGCCAGCATTTTGAGCATTACCATTGATATCTATAATTATTCGCGAGGGCACGCAAGTCAACGTGAAACGCCAATATTTATCGCGATTGCAATTCTTGCAGAGGTATTTGGGAAAACGCAATTTGCATATTTTATCATTCATTCATCGTTTGACTCTTGCCTCTGTCTCCTTATTGGTTTATGTGTACAGCTTTTCTTTTCAACGGTGAGCTCAGCTGATTTTATCTTTTTTTATTCTGTGTCACATGCATTAATAGTAAATGAATGTCATTCTTTTTTTAAGAGGCAATAAACTTATCAGCTGATAGAAATATTTGAAATTAAAGTACATAAACTTGGAAATTAAGAATGACTTAAGCTTTAATTCTGTACATTTGATGAATCTAATGTAAGATCAATAATATTATCTTTGTCACTTAAAGGAACATTTAAAATTTAAAGCAAATCAAGAAATAAAACATTAAAAGAGAGTAAAAATTACTATTTGTGTATTGTAACTTCCTATTTTTAAATATTAAGTGGATGTCGGACTTAATGATTGAAGTCTTGCGGTTGTCCTTCAAATACTTACTTTGGAGTTTTTCCTTGTATGATTTCATTCTCATTCAGTACAAGTGCACTTCTTTTAAAGGAAATTTGTACTACTTTTCTTTAATTGCAAGTCAGTTAAAACATTATAGAACTAAAACTTATTTCTAAAAACCCTCGTTATTTCCGACTGAAAGAATATTCTTCTATAACGCTTTATTCATAAACATTTTTAAATGCATTATAGTTATTGCTTCTACTTTTGAAATGATTGATTCAATCCATCTCTTTTTCTTTGCAAAAAACTCCATTTATCTTATCTAATACTAATCTAGTAATTAAAAGATAATGATGCTGGTATACTTTTTTTTCTTTAAAGACTTTGATCTTTAAATATCAGTACATAATTTAAAAATTTTCTTCAATCCGCATTAAAATTGTCCGCTTATACAACAACAAACCAACATTAAAGATACGAACGAATAAATCAATTCAGTGCAAAATATTTGCATTCTTTTCTCGTTGTAAGGAAAAAAAAAAAAAAAAGTTAACCGCGATATCCACTCTTTGTTTTTCCGCACTTCCATCCAACGGGTGCGCGCGTGGGCAAAAATTATTGCGAAATCGTAAAGCACGATAGTCGTCGTCATTCCACCGGCATTCACGCTTCGACCGATAAAACCAAACCGTGTAAAAATTTTTAAAAGTATATAAACGAATACACTCCGAATCCGCGGTCATCAATTCAAAAAGACACAGAGCGAACGAGAAGGGGGAAAAATACTTGCAATCTTATCGCGATCGACAATACATATTTAATCGATAACAGTTAATAACAATAAAAAAATATAATAAAAATTCTCTTCTTTCCCCGCAGACGCAGTAGCGAACACGTCGCCGAGCGAGGACGACGAGGACAACGTGGAGTTCTACGATGCCCAGGAGTCGGACACGTTCACGCTGAGTTTGCCGGGCGAGGGCCTGGACTCGCTGGAGCGCGCGGAGCGCGAGCGCAACGACTCCCAGGGCAGCGACGATGGCTCGAGCTCCGAGGGCGACGCCGCGCCCCTCTCGAGCGCCGACCCCACGCGCTCCGACTCCTATCTCATTGTGACCGACAACTCGGCCCCCCTGCCCCAGCGCGACGGCTCCGGTTGCGCCGTCGATAGCAGCGTCAGTATAGCAACGCCGGCGAAAGTCAAAATTAAAGGAATGACACGCTTAACACTTCCGCGCGACACGGAAGCTTGACGCGCCGATCGTTATCAATTTTCTTTTTTTTTTTTCTTTTATTCTTTATCTTTTGGTGATTTTGCTGTTTAGCGGCATGGACGCGGTGCGAAGCGATGATTTTTATTGTATAAACGACAGCGAAATCGACACAGTGGATTTTAAGCAGCTGTTTTTCTCGTATTAAACGGAAATGTAATTTATTACTGTTTTACAGAAATAAAAACCAATGCGAATTATGCACTTCTTCAACAGCTGTTTCAAATTCACTATTTTCAGTGTTGTCATCTGTAATTGTGTATTAAACGTGTGCGGTAATTCAAGTTGTGCACTCTTTAATTCAAATTATGCACTCTTTCAACAGCTGTTTCAAATTCACTATTTTCAGTGTTGTCATCTGTAATTGTGTATTAAACGTGTGCGGTTAATTCAAGTTGTGCATTCAATTTTGATGAATTTGGCAAAAATTTATATTTATAAATTTGTTTGAAAAAACGGTAGTTTAATGTTGGCACTGACTTTTTTTTCATTAACAATTTAACTGATTGGCACTTTTTTTTTATCGCTGCAGACGTCTTGGCAATCGAATAATGGCAGCAGCAGCGTCACCGGGTTGAACAGCCAGATGGGAACAGTATCGAAGCGGAAGCGCAGGACACGCGTCCCGGACAAACCAAATTATCCGCTCAACTTATGGAGCATCATGAAAAACTGTATCGGCAAGGAACTCTCCAAAATTCCGATGCCTGTCAACTTCTCTGAGCCGCTCAGTATGCTCCAACGTATTACCGAGGACTACGAGTATGCCGAAATTCTCGACAGGTACGACTTGCATGTTTATTTTTTATTCAGATATTGATTGAGAAAATATTTAAAAGTTCTTCGCACGATATCGTGTACGTAGCAGAAAAAGCTTTCTCTATAGGCGGAAAAAAAATGTTAAATAAATTAAATTTACAACAATGAGTCACAGAGAGAATAAAGCATTCTTAATTGCTGCACTCGCGTTGACACGCGATAAGATAGCTATAGGATGTTAAGTAATTCTAACAATAACAATTTAAAAATAGAAAATGTATTTTAATACATGAATTTTAATTAACAGGGCAGCAGATTGTACAGACCTCTACGAACAGATGGCCTACGTGGCAGCGTTTACGGTGTCAAGCTACTCGACAACAGCATCGCGATCCGGCAAGCCATTCAACCCGCTGTTGGGTGAGACGTACGAGTGCGATCGCACCGACGATCTCGGTTGGCGTGCCATATCCGAGCAGGTCTCCCATCATCCTCCCATGGTAGCTCAGTATTGCGAAGGTAGGAAGTGGCGTTGTTGGCAGGAGTTCACCATGGCTTCCAAATTCCGTGGAAAGTACCTTCAGGTCAGTAACGCCTATAATTTGTTGTTTAATCAATTGTCAACTGCCGTTTTCAAGATTTTCATTCATTTGAAAAAACAATGATTATGAATCTTAAAAGTGAATTACGTATGTGATTATTCCTGTTACGAAAGAAGCGTTATTTACTGTATGGTTATGAGAAATTATCTTACACGTCAGCCATTGATTACTTGTAGTTTCAAGTCAGCTAATTGGTCTAAAAAAACAACATAGATTTTTTTTTATACAACTATTAATTTAACAATTGTTTTTTTAAGTACATAAGTAAAGTAATTTGCATTTTTTTAAAAGTAGTAAAGCAAATTTTATTGATGGTTCACTGATATAAAAAGATGAAAGCACATTTAGTTTAAAAAAAAAAAAGAAGAACACTTTAATGTTGAACATTTGTATGGCATTGAGGCGTCAGAGCGATAATCATTGTACGCTTTTTATAATTATCTCGCGCACACTGATAAATCACCATTTGTAAAACGTAGATAATGGAGTGACAGAAAAACAAACGGTAGAAAGCGCTGTTCTAACAATCATAGAGGTAGTTTTGAAAATAATTAATGAGCTTCAGCGCACAATGAATCATAACGATATTGTTTTTTTAAATCTCCTCAAATTTAAATTAATTTAAAAAAAAAAAACTGTTTAGGTCATTCCTCTGGGTACCGCCCACCTGGAATTCAATGACGGCAACAGCCACTACACATGGCGCAAGGTGACAACGACGGTGCACAACATAATAGTAGGCAAACTGTGGGTTGACCAAAGCGGCGACATGGATATTGTGAATCACAAGCAGGGAATCAAGTGCCATCTGAAGTACATACCGTACTCGTACTTCTCACGCGACAGTCAACGCAAGGTCAAAGGGGTGGTGATGAACTCGAGTAAGGAGGTTAAATGGGTGGTGCAGGGCAACTGGGACAACAAAATCGAGATAGCACCGGTGATAAGCACCTCCGGTACACCCGACAATCCAGTTTACAAGACCGGGCCCTACACCTGTGCCTGGAAGAGACGGATGCCACCGTGAGTTCCTTATATCCTTTTGTAAATAGCACATGAATGTAAGGTCGATGATAAATGATGCCTCTTGTTTGTAAATTATCAAATTTTGGTTTTACTGCTTATTTATTAGTTTATCGGTGAGGCTTGAATTTGTTTTTACAAGTTTTCTGCACAACTGCAATTAAAAATAATTATCAAAAAATTTTACTGTATTTTCAGTTTTTAATACGATACTTAAAAGTGTTTGAAAGATAAATACTTAGAGCTACTATATAATATTTTATTTATGTGCAAATGTACGACTCATTTAATTAATATTTATATATGCTTGACTAACGTTATCAACATTGTTGAATAACTATCCTAATTGCAGCAGTAAATATATTTTTTTTAAATATCTTTCTTTAGTAACCATGTTCTACTAAAAAATGACTTGTTCTAAATAAGAGACTATACTGCTTTCAATTTAGACTATGTATTATCTGGTTAGTACCAGATCTAATTTATCACGCGCGTCAGTATTTTAGTTGCAATTGTAATTTGGTAAAATAACATACTAACCGTGATTTTTACACGAGATGTTTAATAAACTATTTTTAACATAGAAGAAATTCAGAAAACATCGTCTTAAAGCTATTATTTGATAATTTGTTCACTTTCAAAATTTTTATTACAGAGAAGACTGTGAGAAGTACTATTCGTTTACGGAATTAGCCTGTCAGTTGAACGAACCAGAGGAAGGCGTGGCTCCAACGGATTCGCGTCTGAGACCTGATCAAAGATTGATGGAGAACGGTCTGTGGGACGAGGCAAACGTGGAAAAGCTACGGCTGGAGGAGAAACAGCGCGTTGTGAGACGTGCCCGAGAGAGTGATGCTGAAAAAGCAGCTTCCGAAGGTAAGCATATCATCTTACATGATCGCGTCACAAAGGTCAAATCAAATTACTAGAATATATAAATATTGATTAATGATATTTAACGATTAATATAGTTTTGTATCAATTTACAGGTTTACCCTATGCCACGTATGAGCCATTGTGGTTCAAGAAACAGGAGGATCCATACACAGATAGCCTATGTCACGTGTACAATGGCGAATACTGGGATTGCAAAAAACAACAGGACTGGTCGCGATGTCCGAATATTTTTTAATTTGCTTATTTTAATCTATATATGATAAAGTAACTAGCATTATTTGTCTGCTCGTTCGTGGGCTCTCGAAAAAAAGAAACTGTTATTGAAAAAATATATATATGTATATTGCGTCGAAATGAATTCTGAAAATGAACAACACTATCCGAGGGGGTTTACACACTGCTTTTAATCAAAGGCGAGTCAATAATCGGCTAATTCTTCCAAAGTTTGTATAAAAAAATGTGTGTTAAAAAAATATTAGAAAATCTTATATACGCAATGATATAGATAAAAAAAAACATACAAGCTTTGACATTGTTTTTTGTACAATTATCGAATATTCTCCACTTTATTAAGACTAACGTCCTTTTTTCATTAATGGCTTTTTATTTCCTCCGAACGGACAAACTACTGAATATTAATGGGTACCGTTTTACATGCTCGCGCCGTGATTTTTTGTTAGCAAGGGGCCCGAGTAAAATACAAGGAAGCTTCTTTTTTTATTGCTTTGTGAAGTAATTTTTAAAATACACAGTAACGGAGCGAATAAGAAGCTGCACAATCCTATAATTTTGATTCAAAGCAGCTCGCGCTACATTTTTTTTCATATTTTTATTCTCATACGAACGTTACGAGGCACGTTTAGAGGGTGTGTCGCGTCGCGATTCTAAGACAGCCTTGACGAATAAGCTCTTTGGATTTTGTATAAAAAAGCAAAGAAGCGCGAGGTGGCAAACATGGATCTTTATCACTGCGAGATTAATTGTACAGAATTAATTATCTCAAGGAGAAAACTTTACGAATAATTAGCGTTCGATTTTTAAAACCGCGCCAATAATTACTGCAGCTCTGCTATTGGAATCAGAAATTAACATGCTTTGACTTTACTTTAGAACATTTTTGTTTTAACCTACTTTTCTTAATGGTTGAATATAATATTGAACGAGTGGATGTTGCTCTACTTTTGTTGACAATTGCGGTTAAGAAGTGTGCTTACTTATAAACATTTTTGCTATTGCTTTTGTTAAAATTTAAAGTAATTGTATTAATTAAGCACACTACGAATATTATGTGGTAAAATTTAGAAGTGACTTGTCATTTGAATCGTGCGTAGAAACGAAATTGTCGATAAAGTAAATCAGATAAAATACACCGAAGATTTTTACTTCTAATGAAAACGTGTATTTGGAAAAAGCGTTGTTTTATATTTATATATATAAAATCATTGAATGATTTGAATATTGTATTAAATTTTTATATCTATATATTTTATTTTCTACTGCAAAGTCAGAGTCTTTCCATTCTTATTCCAAAAACAGGTTGGGCAAAAATATAAAAGTTTTGAAAATAATATAACTAAGCAACTGAATGGTGAATGAGCTTCCAGACTCTTTGTTTAGGAAAGCTTTTTGAGCTTTACAATGAATTACTGAAAATTTTTTCCTGTCCATAAAAAATTTGTTAATACAAAATATATATATAAAAATCTTGCGATTTATAAATTAAACACACATGTTAATATTATATAAACAAACACATTGTATATCAGAAAATTTATAA
This sequence comes from Sycophila texana, assembly GCA_035582955.1. Taxonomy (NCBI): domain Eukaryota; kingdom Metazoa; phylum Arthropoda; class Insecta; order Hymenoptera; family Eurytomidae; genus Sycophila; species Sycophila texana. Next base: position 3,303,281 of record JAWWEN010000020.1, read on the forward strand.
GTAATATAAAGATTGTTTCGCTGAGCTACAGAAGTAAGAAGTACAGTTGAAGAAGACTCGTTAATAAGAATGTTCTGCACATGTTAGATCAATAAATGTTGGACGAAACAATCTAATTTGCAAGATAAAAAAAAAAAATTACTGAATACACCAATTGTTACATTATGTCTCTCAGGCTGTATTATAATTTTAATAGTCGATAAGAATTTAAAGATTATATCTGTAAACATAATATAGATATGAAATTATATATAATATAATAACGAAAAATATAATATAATTTAAAAAAAGATTTCAGTTGTGGATAGATAAAAGAAGCAACAAAAAGATCGCGTTTTTTTTGATTACATAAAATACGCTTGTACATTATAACGAAATCGCGATTTGTTCAAAATAAAGAAAGAAAATTCTGCATTTCCACTGAATCTGAATAATCTTTCAGTGCAAAGCAAACGTCGAACAACAAGCAACGTGCGTTGCTCGAAGAAAAGCAAATAAAATGAAATATGTAACGACGAATGCACGAGGAACTCTTGTCTCGGATCGTTGCGTGATTCCATTAGCCGAGAGAGCAAAGAATCGGATCAAGGTGTTAAATTACGATTGCGAACAGCAATTTACTCCGTCGAGAGTTCCTATGAAAATGAGATAAAATAAAAAAAAAAAATCATTAAGAATAAAAGTAATTACCGTATCCGCTGGTCTGTAGTGCCTGTCATTTTATATTAAACGAAGTAACAATTTTAATGACAGAAAAAAAAAATACCATTTATTGAGAAATACTGTAAGTATTGTAATATATCCATTGATTTTCCAATGTAAATGAGAGTGGGTGAGCGTGTGAATGTGAAGCAAAAGAAAAAGAGAGAAAGAGTGGGAGCGCATGAAAATTTAAGTTAAAATGAAATTTACGTTAGACACGTGATCGACGAAGTGTATTATTTATTCACGTTGGAGCGAGGATAGATGATTTATCGATCGTAACTCGACTTTTATTTTAATACACGACATGATGGCGATAAAAAAAAAAAACGAAAAAAAGTGAATTAGTTTGTATAGAATGAAATGAAATGGAAATTGTAAGCAAATAATAAAGATTAAAAATCGTCAGTCTAATAAAAGTTTATTGTTCATTGCATGTACTATATCAAATGCCATAAATCTTTTTATTTATTTATTTATTTATTTAATAATTTCAACGGACTAAGAAGTCCTTCAATACAAAAATAATCATTCCGATCTATTAACAAACTAAAACTAATAATCTTAAACTAACTTAAAAACTACAAGTAAAGGATCTAAGCGAACTCTTAAATTGTCCAATCGGACCAATCGAAGTAATATTCCTAGGCAATGAATTCCAAAATCTCCTTACACGATTAAGAGTAGAGTAGAACCCAAAGTTCGATGAACTTTTGTTATTAATTATTATTATTATAATTATTTTTATAATTATTTTTATAATTATTTTGGTGAACTATTTATTTTAAAGACGAATAAGTAAATGCAAGAACTTTCAAAAATTTTGGTGGTAAAATAGCGACATCTTGCGATATTATTTAGGGTTTTTCAGGTGTAAGCTGGTAAACATAACCTATGTTAATAAAATATAATAGTTGCATTGACAACTGACAACTGTACACATCATCATGATCACCTAATTTCAATAGCTGATAGAAAAACAATAAAAAATTCCGTAATTGATTAGCGGTTATAAATATATCAAAATTCTTCGTTAAAAAATACTTGTGAGTATTAGATTCCTTCAACGTGACAGTTTATTTGTAAACAATATAAAACTATTTATTTCATCTAAAATTTTCATTTTTAGGAACAAGAAACCAGAAAAGAAATTTTAAAATGGTGTGCGTACCATGTGTGATTGTACCTATTCTGCTATTAATATTCCGTTTTCTCATTCAACCAATTCTAATGAAATTCTGGTATAGAGGCAAGAAAAATGAAGAGAAAAGGGATGCACCTGAACTGGTGAAGGAGTGTAAAAATGGTGTATGTACTTTATCATGGAAGTCAAATAAATCAGAATCTTCTTCTTCCGAAGCTAAAAAGACTGATTAGAGAATGTATAGATTGTTAATCTTTTAAAAAGTTGTTGATACATTATGACAACAAATTTTAGACAAATGAAACAAAAATGTACAATCAAATTATACCATCCATTTACATTATAAGTATAAACATTTCATTACAGATGTAATGTATTTTACTGCAAAACACAATATGTAAATTTTAAAATGATCAACAAACCACTTTTACCATATCTTATTTTTACTTAAATTATTCACGCTGGATACTTCAATTTTTTGAATAAAGTATATAAATAAAAAATTGAAAATGATTTTACATGAATTTTATTAATAAACAATTCTTTTATAAGTTATTTTTATCTTTATAACTCAATAAATGACACAGTCAGTTTTCTTAAGAAGGAAATGGCTCTTCTAATGAAAGTTGAAAAAGCTATAAAGTAATTACAAAATCAACTTATGATCATGCATGACACATTTCTGTACAAACTCGCATTCCGTTTATCGATCCTTATATTAATGCATTATTAAAAGTAATGAAAAAATAGATCTTTATGTTGGTAGTACAAAACTATTTCTCTGAAAAATACTAGTTAGATCGATAAATGTCTTAAGATACATTATATTATAGTTACAGTGTAAAAATTTTTCTTAAAAACATTAAAAATATGTTTAAAAAGATCCTATTTAAAGTATAATATATATCAACAGAAGATATCGGATGCTTATCAATGTACAGCTTTAAGTTCAACTTCAAAGTTAAGTGCACTGTTTGGTGGGATTACTGGTGGTGATCCCTTAGCACCATACCTGTGAATCATTAAAAAGAAATCGTTAATAATTGTAAAATCAAGTCACCTTTAATTTAAAAAAGTTTTACAACTTACGCCATGTTTGGTGGGATGTTAATGCGCCTCTTTCCACCAACTTTCATTCCAACAATTCCAATGTCCCATCCTTTGATGACTTCTCCTTTGCCTAGCCTAAATTTAAATCCTTCTCCTTGCATAGTTGAATCAAATTTCTTGCCATTCTTTAATCTGCCAACATAATACACAGATACAAACTTGCCTGCTTTAGCAGGTTGTCCAGCGCCTACTTTGAGATCTTCAATTTGAACTCCACCTTCGACAGTTTTCTTTTTTTGTGGCTCCAAATCTGATTTACTCTCATCCTTATTCTTTTTTTGCTTTCCCTGTTCCTTTTCTGATTTCGAATCTTTGCCATTCATTAATTGGTTCTTGTCCTTCTTATTTTGCTTTTTGTTTTGAACTTGATGATTTTGTTGATTCTGTTGAGCTTGCTTTTGTTTTTGTTTCTTTAAATTTGTTATTGATTCTTGTTCTTCCTCATCTTCATCGTCATCATCACTGTCATCTTCATCATCATCTTCTTCATCTTCTTCTCCATCCAGATCATCATCGGAATCATCAGAATCATCATCGTTTGCCAGTCCATCTTCGTCATCATCAGATTCGTCATCTTCATCTACCTCCATTTTTGACTTTTTGACATTTTTAAGATTTTCTACTGATGAATTGCTATTTTGTGCTTTCCTTTTCTTGTGGTCAACAAGTTGGGGAATTTCTTCCTCCTCCTCCTCCTCTTCATCATCAAAGTCATCCATCTCATCTAAACCATCCTCAGGAATTAAGTAACCAGTAAGATGAACGTGACCATCTCCATTGCAAGTGAGAGAAATTTTTGTTCCCTCTTGGAAGTTCAAATCCAGTGGTACTTGCCAGATTTGATCTTTTTGTAATGTACACAGCAGATAGTTACGATTATCGAAGCACATCATTACTTGCACCAATCCTGTATCTACAAATTTAACAATAAACAGTATTAAATTAAAAATATTTCTTCTTAAAAGCTTTAAAAGCTTTAACAAAAGCAGTAAATCTTGTTCGCACATTGAATTTACAAGATCTATTTTCACTCGCCTTTACTACTGGTACTTTTAAATCAAGAAATAGATAATTAGCCAATTCTTTACTTAGCCCGCAAACCTTAATAAATAACAGTACCATTGAAAACAAAGTGCAATTGCAAGCAAAACTCAAACATTTATCTCTAAAACATTCAAATTACAAAAAAAAAAGACGAAACGACTCCTTACTGGCTGAGGCATCCAAACAGGCCATCGAGAGGTGAAACGCCTTGTCGACGGTCTGCGTGTACCGCTTGTGCGGCTCCATGATAAGTCCTGCAAAAGGCCAAGAGTAAGAAATCCGTGCTCCATCACGAGAAAAGTCCGATTAATTAGCATTAAATTCGAATCGGCGGGGTTCTCGCCCACATGTTCTCGCCGCCATTTCACACGTGCTTCCAAAGCGGCACTTGGCGGTAAAAATCTGGTGCTCATCCCGTCGGTGCGGGATTTCGCGGCCACCACGAGCAACCTCGACGGAGGCCCAGGTAGGCGTACTTACCCCAAAACATCTTGGCGAATTTTCGATTAACTTTTGCAGGTCGGACGGGAACAGCGAGAGGCCAAAGGGTACGAGGCGCCGACGTGCCGGTAGTCCGTTGAAAAGGAGAGTGCGGTATATAGATATAGTATAGATCGTCACGTTTCGATCGCGCCGCTCTTTCTGGATGGGGGGGACTCGTTCTTTCCTGCTTGGAAATCGACTCACAATGTCGCGACTGTTCGTCGCGGCTGCGAATACGTTGGACAAGAATTAGTGGATCCAGCGGAAATTCGAGAGGCAGCCGCGAGTCTCACTTCCGTTACTTCGTCTGTGGACTATATATACTTGTGTGTATTGGTTGTGTGCTTTTGCTGTTGAAGTGTTGACTGTTGTAAGTTGTTGAATATTTATTTTATGTACTTACGTGGTGGAAAAAACAGTGGTATTTATCAAGTGACAATTTTGGGATTTTTGTTGCATTTTCAGAACAGAAAATATTGAGATGGCTTCGTGGATATCTGTCGATGACCGGTAGGTTTTTATTTTCATTAGTTTTCTTGAAAATTCTTATTGTATACAAAACTATTACAGGCATGAAATATTAATTTAACGCGATGTCAATATTTAAAGGGAAAGAACTTATTTTTATTTTTAGAACAATAATATAGTTTGATTATTTACTGATATGTATAGTATTATTAATTACGCAAAGTATGTAGAAGAAAAACTTATAATAGTATAATAGTACCTAATGCAGAAATTTTTTGTTTACAGTCTTAAACAAGGACTTAAGATACTGGATCAAATAGAAAATAGTAAACTACGGCTTCTGGTAAACAGAATTTGTCAAAGTTTGCAATCTGGAGTCAATGAAAATATCTTTAAAACGGAGGAAGAAGAAAAGCTTATGACTTCACTTAATTTGTCAAAAATTGATCTGAGCATACTCTTAAAAACGTTAACTTCTATATATACCCAAGCTGCTTTTCATATTGTTAAGCCTGCCATTCTTGATTCTTCCATGAAGGAGCACTTTGAAATTGGAGATGATAAAATAGCTATTTTATCCCATGCTTGGATTACTCATGCTGAGGGAATCGTCAATGCATTTAAGCACAAATCTATTTTTCCTAATCAAGTAAGGAATGGATAACAAATGCAAATCTTCAAAAATTAAATTTTATTAGCTATATAACTTTTTACATTTAAAAGTAATTAACAATAAATGTTTACAATAGGTAACGGATGTAAGTTGGAGTGTTGATGTGAGAGCTGCCTCGACAGCTTTAGCCAAAGAAGCCAAGCCAATCGCAAAGCTCCAGCTGGCCTTGTCTGGTTCCGAGGCTTCCAGAATTACTGTAGAAATGGACAAAGGACAATTGTGGGATCTGTACCATAAATTAGATGACATTCAATCACAACTCGATTCCTTGAAGTAAATTTGTTCTATTTTATGCTCCAATTTTTACTTCCACCAAACATTTTTTATTATGTTACAAAAGTTTCATCACATTTTTTATTACCATTCGGTACAAACGAATAATACTAACATTTGATTTCTTGTTTTTAGAAAAGAAAAGTGAATAGTCGGCTAGCCCATATCTCCGACGTTCTCGTAAGTCTTGGGCATACCGTGTCTTCCAACGCGCTCATACAAGTGAGGGCTGCGATTCGGCAGGACACTGTTGATGCTCTCGGGTGTCGCCAGGAAGTTTGGATTCGTGTAGCTGAGGTCGATTTTCGTCGGGCTGCGCGCGTATCTTTCGCCGTGGACGTCGACAACGCCGTTGCTCGCTACGTCGTGCTTGCGTTCGCTCGGCGGCAGTGTCTCCAGAAACGCTGGGATCTTGCGGGTGCAAAGGCGCGTCTTGCACACCACCACCACCACCACGATTATCAGCAGTAAAAGCACCGTCGACGTTATTGCGCCCACCATCCAGCCCAGCTGCTCGTCTATTAACACTCACAAGGCGAAGTATTGTGAATAAGTAAAAATGGAATATGGAAGTATGTTTTAATTAATCTTTATTTGTGTGCAAAAATGTTTAAAAACGTAAAAATTGTGATCAGAAATAGAACATAAGTATATATTTTTTACCTCGTTTTAAACTTTTTAAAACATTTTTGAACATTTTTGCACAAAAAAATGTTGTTATCTTACTGGAAAAAGATTTTGTCAAAATTTGTTTAAAAAGTTCAGAAGACCTATTTTTGATAGATAAAATAATTAAACATTACTTAGCCCTTTCATTGCTACATGGCTCATAATTTTTGTCTACTATTACAACAGGATATTTACATAGTTACTTCATATAAAAAAAACACGTTTTGGTTTATGAGAAAAATTACACCCATGATAAAGTTAAATTTTTAATTTCATAGCAGTGAAAGATTAAACAAAACATAAATAAACATTAGAAAACAAAACAAGTGCATTATATCATTTCATATTAAGTAATTTATTCAAATTATAATTTCAAAAACTTATTTAAAAATGTTTATTTGTGTTGAAAAATCATTATTTTTCTTGAAATATGATTTTTATTTCTGACTACTGTATTTACTGTTTTGGCAAAGAATTGGTCTTATGATTTTGTAAGTTTAAGTTAAGGATAATATTGTCAATATTTTCCTTCATCCGTTGACTACTGCTTCCGTTTTAAATACTCATTTTTTTAAATAATCATGTACAATGGACAAATGTAGTCGATGGCGAAACAAAGTTTCTTTCTAAACTACCACTAAATTACAGTTGATAGTTTATCGCTAACATTGTTAAGTTTCCTCATCGTTTACACACAAGATGTTTAAATATAATTTTTATTTAAAATATATACTGCCTTAAAAAAGGAAACAAGAAAATATTTTTATCTGCAAGTATAAACGCTTTGAAAACCTTCCACTCCAAGAGATAATATTTAAAATACCTGGTGAATTGTTAATTAGCAAGATAGTGGCACTGCCAAGCTCGGCCTGCACGTGCGTACTATTGATTAGGAATTCGCAGATCCACTCGCCGAAGTCGCTTTCATCGGGCGTAAATTGAAGGCTGCACACTCCAGTCGTCTGATTCATCGCCACTGCGTGTCTGTAATACGTCAAATTATATACGAAAATTTTTCCCACGTTATACATCATATGTTGCGTAAAAGTTTCCGTTTGAGATTACTGCTCTCTTCGATCGGGCTGTCAACAACGTACTCGTCGTCAAAAGTCAATTATTATTATTATTATTATTATTATTATTATTATTATTAATAATTTTTGTTTTATGTAAACGTTCTTACTTCATTTTCCTCGTCGCATTGGCCGTGTGCGTTAGACGAAGGACGGGTCCGTGAGACCAGTAACACTGACTTTTGACCGAAGTGAGGCCAGTTTTGCAGGCCATATTTACCGTTTGGTGCGGCTCCCCCCACATGGTAACTATAATGGGCTCTGAAATGTTCGCACAAATTTGTTAAAAATTTTTTTTTTTCCATTCGAGTTTCAGTTTGTTGAGACAAGTTTATTTTTGTACACAAACCTTGTTTGCGAAAGTGTCTATCCCAGCTACCAGAAGGAACCATAGTTCTTCTCTCAGCGAACACATAATCTATGTCATTAAGCTCAAGCGACACATTTTTTTTTCTTTCAATACATAAAGTCTTATAGTTTTTGTGTTTTAAACAATTAAAATTTGAAATAATATATATATTTTTTTAAGAAAAAGACATCGATCAAAGAGATTGACATTAAATTGAATTAAATTATTGAATCTAGTCTGAAAGATCAATTGACAATCATAATACTTTGAAATCCACACATATATTTTTTTTAAATATTTATAACAAAAAATTGAACAGTGGTATTTCAAACATTTTATATTTAAAATTGAACAGAAAAAAAAAAAAATTAGATGAACTTTTATTGTATTTTTTAATAATTTCAGGTATTTACTTATATTCAGGCCACTTAGGCAATAACGAACAAATAAACAAAAATTAAAATGAACAAGTACAATTCATTGAATAAAAAAAGCCATTTATTAAAAATAAAAAATAAAAACCGTTGCATTTTTGGATAAAAATAAAAAAGGATATAAAAAAAAAAAAGGAAGCGACAAGAGTTCAGCTGCCGCCGGTGATTGTGCTCAACACTAAAGAAGGAAAATAAAGGAAAGAAAATAAAAAACAGAAAAGGGAGCGATTAATCGAGGTTCATTAGAATAGTGAAAGAAAACAATAAAGAAGAAAACAGCGTGTATTCGTTTCCATATAGATAATATATTTTTCTTTAAATTATCAGCGTTTCCTCGCTCGCACGCACATACACACACACTCACTCACTCACTTTTTCGCTCTCACAATTCAGAAAACGTCGTTCGCGATACAAAAGAAACGGCGAAGCTTTGCGCACGAGCGCAGCGGAGATTCGACGTCGAAGAATATTTTTGCGATGCGTCAATTGACGTGCTTATGTATATACTTATAGGCGCTCGCGTGTGCGGGTGCAGGTGCCACGACGAGACGAGTGCATTTCTCCATTTTCATATTTTCTTTTTTTCCTTTCTTCGTCGATACGAAGCGTCGCGATCGCTTCCTTGTATACGTCTCTTTTTCTCTTTTTATGCCGCCAGGTTTTTTTTTTTTTCTTTTTTTTTGCAACGTTCATCGTCGTTCGAGGTAAAAGCGTTCGATTCTGAATTTATCTTTCGGTTCGCTTGTTACTTTGTTTTTCTGTTTGTTTGATCGTACGATAATGAATTATTGAGCTGTTCTTTGAGAAAATGGAATATAAATTTTTTTTATAATTTTTTGGGCGTCTATTCATTATTTACTTCTATAAGTTTCTTTTGTATTGATGTGGTTTTTAAATTTTTTTTTTTTATTGACTGTATTGCGGTAATAAGCAGGGAAATTCTTTAAATAAGGCATTATATTAAACAATTGACTAAAAGAGCTCATTTACGTTTATATTTATTTATTTTAATTTTAATATTGTAATTAAATATTATAATTTAATATTATTAATTATTATTATTTAATATTATTAATTATTATTATTTAATATTATATTTTAATATCATAACTATATTATGTGATTTTAAAGAAATAATTCTATTGATTCATTCTAACACAATAATTTATTAAAATTCTTTGAATTTTTTACTATTTTGTTTAAATCTTGATAAATAAAGTTGTCGTCAATTTTAATAGTAAAATATTTAAGACAAATTAAAATAGAAGAAGCTCTCATAAAAAAAAATAAAACCTCAACAATTATTATTATTATTATTATTATTATTTTTTTTTTCTTCAAATATTACATTATTTAAGATATATAATGTTTTATAGTGTCCTACATAAAACTGAATGCAAAACATTTAGTAATGCAATATTTTCTACGCTTAAAAAAATGTTTTGATTTGATCACCATCCATTTCCTCAAAGAGCATAAATATACAAAATCTCCCGTAGTTCTTCAATAACCACTTCGTTCTCTCGATCACGGAAGAGCAACGAGATCGAGGCTCCAGGCGCGTCGGCGTCAGCTTCCTTGGATTTTCATGTTTTCACTCTCAAAGATAGAAGATGACGCGCGTGGCGAAAAATTCTTTAATTCGCGCCTGATTACGCGCGCCAGCCGGAAAATATAAGTATACATATTCGTTACGCTCGTTACGGCGATTACTGTTTTTTTTTCTTTCTTCTTTTTTTTTCAATTAACGATCAAACGAACAAAAGAAAAATCGAATAGAATCATCACAATAAAAGAGAAAATGACTCATCAGCGACTGCCCGCGCAAAGGAAACGCTTCGATCTCGAATTCGATCGACAGCTCAAATACGCGGTCGGCTCGTTAAAAGGATTAATTAATATACATATGCATTTTTATATATACACACACATATATTCGTTATGACGATCTCGCGGCGGAAAAAAAAAAAGAATTGCCTACTTACTTGCTATAGCTTTTACAAGGGAGTACTAATTTGTAACGCAATTACATTGGCAAATAATCTATTTATATTTATTTATTTAGTTATTTATTTATTTATGTATATATTATATACTTCGTTAAATGGCCTATCGATGATTCTACGCTCGCTGAGGCTAATCTTAATTTAACGTTGCGGTGACGAGAATAAATTAAGGCACAGTTTAATGACGACGAATTGGCGAAGTCTCTCCATATATTAATGTATATATATATATATTTTTTTTCCTTTCATTTTGCGGGGTTTCGAAACGACTCTGTCCTAAGCCAGCCTAAAAGTGACGTTACGCCTCGTATATAACAACTGATATCTTATATATTATTATAGGTACAGACGCACTTCCGACTTGTACGGACAGAATTTCTTTTCTCTTCATATCTTGTATCCTTATAACCAATCCGAGTATTTAAAAAAATAAACAGTTCCCTGCGACGCTTTTAAATAAATCATTTTTTTTCTCTCTTGATAGTTTTTAAGATTCTTTGCAAAAAAAAAAAAAAAATTTCAACAGTAGTAATTAATAATCTACGTAGTTATCTTACAGTAATATAATAATAATAATTATAATATTAATAATAAAGTAGTAATGACAATAATAATAATAATAATAATATTAATTAAAAAAATGCTGACTTAAAGATATAAAGTTTCGCGTGCGTAAAATTATGAGGAACATTAATCGTTGCTTAATCAATAACTTAGGAAGATCCTATACAATCTATAGTCATTCGTGCGACGCGCTGAGTTTCGAAACCCCGGCGATTGAACATCTCAATATACGGATCTTACTATCTTTTTTTTTCATTTATTTATTTAAAAAAAAATATATTTTACGAACTCTTCGTCTGACGTAAATACTAAGAGGGGATATCGATATACAAAATACGAAAGAATCTGATTTACTATGTGTATATGTATATATATATATTATTATAATAATTATTCATAAAAAATAAAATACTCAGTGAGTCGTCGCGCCGATGCGCACAAAATTAAGGCACATCGTGAGTTACACATCAATTTCTATATTCATATATATATAAAGACTCTTCCATCGTGGTTCGCGCCGTCGAAAGTTTTGAAAGCTCCGAAAAAATTGACTGCTCGCCTTGTAAGAGAGATGGACCCAATCTCTCATTAAATTTTTGTTACGCCATGTATTTATGGTCAGTACAGAGATTTTCGCATGAAAAAATCTAATGGCTCCTTTCAATTCATGTACATAATAATAAGTAGATATTTCTGTTGTTCTTTGCATAAAATATTTCATTTTAAAAAATCACCTGACGACACATTTACAGAGTATATCGGTATTGATACTGTTATCGTGTGCTAAAATATATGTAAAATTGATGTCAACAAAAATCTCAAGTTAAAAATTTCTTCGTTAATTTCAAATCGGAAAAATGATATAAAAAAGTAGTCAATATAACTATGACAAAAAGTTAATGAGAACGATAACAATTTACATTGTAAACAGGACGTCACTATTCGTGTCTCTTTTTTCTCGCTTGTATAATTAGGCTGTTTCTTGCCCTATAGACTAGTATACGAAATTTTCATTTTGCGCCCGAGGGCGAGAAACAGGCACTTTCCGCTCACTATAAGAAAATATACCCAAAAAGTCGATATTCCGTGCTATATATAGTTCAAGATAAAATATGACTTAAAGTTTTTCGAAGAATGTGAATCGAATTTTTCATGCGAAAATCTAAATTTTCTCACAGAGACAACGAGGCTTCGCGTTTCACTTTTACTTTCATTTGAGCGATTTTGAAGATTCGACTTGACGCGCTTATTACAACGACATGCGGAACAATATACGAGAGAAAAACGTGTATGGTGCGTTTGCGTGCACGTCGCGAAATCCTAAAACGAATTCAACAAAAAAAAATAAAAAAAAAACTAATAATATGGTCCCCCCCACTACGGCAACCATCATCGGCTCTTCTCGGATGGGCTATCGGCGACGAGGGTCGACTCGATCGACGGTTTCATCGACCTTAAATGGCATTCGGCGGGCTGTTCCTTCACCACTAGAACAAGTGAGGATTTTTTTCGTTTTTTTTTTCTTTTTCTCTCTCTCAAAGTTCTCCTCTCGCTCACTGCAGGTCGGAAATCGACGGAATAAAGTTTTCTGTGCTTGCGATTTTTTTTGCTCACCTCGCGCTTCATAGGCTTATCTTAATTTCCCCTCAAGTCAATAATCCACTGCAAACGAACGAGAATTGTCTAAGAATTTTTGTTCTCGCTTGATCAATTGTTATTGTTATTAATGGTGAGTTAGAAATTAATTTTAGTTTTTTTTTTCATTCTATTTACAGTGTGACATTACAACTATATGTATAATATACTTTTTTTTTTAAATTATTTCTCTCTTTTTACAGACAATAATGATACATCGATTTCTACTGAAATAATCTAACGGGAATAATAATAAATAAATTAATTAAAAAAAAAAAAAAAAAACTAGAGTTAAATGTGCGTAAAGTCGTAAAAGGTTATTATAAAAAAAAAAACTATGAGCATCAAAGCGCGCGCAAAGTAATATAATATCTAAGAAAAAAAAAGAAACTTAATTACTCGTGCGTTAACCCAATTGAAAATGTACATAATGTAGGGTGCATGCATCACACTTTAGTCGCGCAGTCGGACGTCGATGTGAATAAGACTTTTTTTTTTCTGGTTTACATGCAAATTACTCAATGTTAAGTAGGTGTTTATTCTGTCGATTTCACTGATTATTTTTAGTAAGGCAGATAGGCTGCCGCTCTAAATAGTTTCACGCGCAGTTCCACACAACACAAACAATTTTACTTTTACTTGGAGAAAACGCGCGCGGCCGCGTTCCACGTGCAAAACGTCCATGGTACACTTGGTTCCCATTAATTCGCTTGGAACATTTACAAAATTTTAAAAAAATGGCTACGATTTTGTCTTTACTTT
>JAWWEN010000020.1:3318930-3360780 GCA_035582955.1 Sycophila texana
GAGAGAGAGCATAACCGACGGAAAACAAAGAGGCCTTTTCATACTTTTGGAGGCTGAAATTCCTGAGCATTCGGTGCTCCATAAGTAGTTATACACTTCAATAACCAAAGAAAAAAATAATCTAACCCTTTATCCTTTGATAGACAGTGGAGAAGTCGACATTGGGCTCATTGGCGTGCTGCTTAGCCAAGTGCTGCTCAAAGGTGACTTTGCTAATGGTCTTAAAAGTGCAGCCGTTGCACTTGAACTGGCACCGCTCGTCGTGCTGGCTCGCCGCATGCTGCTGCATCGCCGATTTGTAAACACACTTGAAGTCACAGAGGTTGCACTTCCAGGTGTTACCGTCAGGATCAGGCTGATCCTGCTCCTCGGGTTCTTGTGCTGCAGCGGATTGCTGCTGCTGTTGGTCGTCCTGTTGCGGCTCCCGAATCACCTTCACGTACGGTCGTTGTTCTGGGTGCTTATCAGCCAGATGACGTTCGACCACGTGCCTGATTAATGCATAGAGTTTTTAATTAGACTTGTGTTTTTTTTTGGTAGAGGTTCATTGGAGAATTTAATGTTGAGTGAAATGATAGTCTACTATGAAGCCTAGATTGAAAATAAATAAATAAATGAACTGATGGATTTAGTTATTGGTTCCTTAAGAAAATGGTAAATTTAAAAGTGTATTATTATCATGAGTTGAGTTCACATTTTAAAAACGTAAATGTAAATGCACAATAATAATAGGAATCTTTAAAATGAATTTTAAACTTAGTTTAGCTACAGAAGAAGTGCTGGTGCATTTGGAAATATTTTCGTTTGGAAGAAGAAAAAGCACAGAAACTCAATAAGAAAAAAAAGCAATCAATATTCACAAAAATATTTCCACCGTAACAGTGAAAATATAAAGCAGTGAGAAAGAGGGTTTTAACATCTTGGGTGTGAACCAGCGGCATTGCTAACAATTTAAACATCGCTTAATGCCGCTTTTCATTCACATACCCATATAAGTATAAAAGAAAGAGTAAGAAAGAAAGTCTTGCGCTTTAGAAATCATAGAAAAAGAGCTAGGACGTGGAGTGCGGCTTGAAAATTGACAAACCTGTGATAGTGATGGTATATGCAATGAGAACACTTGTAAAGTCGGCTATCGTGCATTTTAAGGTGAATGCCCATTTTTTCGAGGGCAATGTTTTGGACCGGATCGGTGCCAGTCGACGGCGGGCAGTGGGGACACCGAAAGTACACCTCGTCCGTGTGCAACGCTTTTAAGTGGTGCCGCAGCATCGCTTCCTCGACATTTAAGTAATTGCATTCCGGGACTCCGCAGACGTATCTAACAAAAATTTCACACCAACACATTCACAATATTGCCTCACACGATCGCCAATATTATTCGCAATCACCCGGGAAAACAATTATACATTATTTCTTTTTTTTTTTTTTTTTTTTAATTTTAGAACGGCTGTATGCAATGGATTGAATCGATGAAATGAATGGTAATGAATAATTTGTTACGATTAATGTATCAATTGAATATAATAATTTTCCCAAGTGTTACAGTAACAATAAAAAAAAAAATTATTATATAACGCCAAGTGTAACAAATATATATAATGAATTTCGTTAAAGTACAGTATTACTTGAACCATTACAGTCCTTTAGAATGGTACTTTTTTTGAGACCAGCAAATAAACTTTCAAAACCCTTCTGCAAGGGTGTTTTTTTACTTACACATGGATTTCGTAAAAAAAAAGTTTCATTTTTTAATGAAAAATCCCAGGACTCAAAAGGTTAAATAATACTATTACAAAAAATACATCGAAAAATGAACTCGTCAATTCTCAGCAACATACAACTATAAAAACGTACCTTTGATTTTCAGGAACATATTTTGGCAGACCTTCATCTTCATCCTTTTTAGCAGCATCCTTATTGGCGGAATTACCACCACTACCGCCACCGCCCATCCTACCATTCTCATGTGAGCTGCTAGCGAGATTCACCATTTTGTCGAACATGCGCTCTTTCTTGTCGAGGCAGGGTACCGGATTTACCGGGCTAGACTCCGGTACACTCTCATCTTTGAGATGAGCCTGCAGATGCCTCATCATGTTGCTGCGCACTTTGTTGCTGTAAGGACAAACTGCGCACTGCACAGCCCGTTGGTAGATCGCCTGCAGAGGCAGACTGTTTATCTCACTCGGTGCGAAGTTAGTCTTCTCCATTTCAACTACTTGCTTTTCTTTCTCAGGTGTTTTGTTCTTTTTATTCTTCCACCTATCAGCTGTCGTCTACGAAGGATTTTATTCTATTAAATCACCGCTCGAAATGTCCATCAAAATATTGATAAAAAAAATTGTGATCGATGGAATTTAACTTACCACAGGGTGCACAACAAAGAGGCCATCGGGTGCAGGATTCGTGGGATCAGCAGGTACGATTCTCGAGCTCACGTACTTGTGTTTGGCTCGAAGATGCGACTGTGCTTGACTTTGTACGGCGAATCGCGCGTGGCACATACCACAGCCGAACCTCTTGATGCCGTGAGTTTTCAGATGGTCGATGAAGAACGAGGGTTTGGTAAAACGCTTGCTCGCGGAACCGCAGTGCATGCAATAGAGAGCGGAATCCTCTTCATTGGGGTTGCACTGCAGCATGTGCTCACGCAAATCCTCGGCAGACTCGGCACGGTGCTGGCACCCGTCTTCGCCGCAGCGATACAGTTCGGATCCTGCAAAGCCCGTATCTTTTATATCCTCTAAAGTTAGGAAACGACTTGGCTGATTTGGCGTCGAGTCGATTTTTGGACTTTTGAAACCTTCTGGTTCGGCGCTTACAGCCTCGGACTCTAATGATTCTGGTTGCGATTCTTGCGAGTCTTTCGCATCATCAGCAACTTCTTGGTTTATGTCCTCAGTTTTTATTTTTACAGGCTCTGATTTCTGTTAATTGAAAACATTAATTTGTACAAATTTTTATTTGAAAATTTTATTTTATTAATAACTAGTTTGCTTATTGATGAAGGGATAAATTTACCTCTTGTGATTCCTTTGAATTATCGCTAGATTGATTTGTGTACTCCTCGATGATTTCGATGTCACTGTCACTATCCATGCCTTTATTTTCATTAGGTTTAGAACTTATCCTTTTGTCGCCAATCAATAGATTACTGTGATCCAAAAAATTCGTGCTTACGAACTCATTATTGTCGCTATCAATAGTATGCACAGTTTGAGCTTCATTGGCTTTTCCTTTATTAGGTAAATCCTTAACAGTCACCTAAATTCATTATTTATGAACATTAAATTTTGTATTCAAGTCTCAAATTCTTCAATATAAATATCTTCGTTTGAGTGCTCACCTTAATATTTTTACCAATATTTAATAAGCTTGTAGCAGTATTAGGATTGAGGCTCCGTGCATCCACAATGCGGATGTTGGAAACGCTACCGTCCAGAGAAGTGATAGGCACGAATGTATTACTCTCCTTAGTCGTAAGGATTTTGGCCGTGACGATCGGTTGATTCGTCATCAGCGAAACGGCATTGGTGACTTGATTGACAGGCTTGCCGAGGGGCGGAATCGCTACCTTCGCGTGCTCCTCGTCGGAGCCCATCTTTCGCTGACGATACAGAGCATCAACATCTTTTACGCGCAGCTGATCGATTGCAGTCATGCTTTTTGAAATCTAAAAAAGATTTTTTCCGTTAATTCGTTTTTTTCAATATTTAGGTTTTTATTATCAACATTTCTCATTGGTGATTACCTCGCGGGGAAGACACCTTTCGAGTATGTGTGGTGGTTGATTATTGTGGGCCGTGCTAAGATGATTGTGCAGCTCTCTTATAGTTGCCGCACCCTGTTTACAGTACATGCAATGATACTTGAAGTAACCATGCACTTTGTAATGCTAAAATAAATTGTTAATTTTACATTAGTGTTTGAGATTTGCGAATGATTAAAATAGTGAATTATTATTATTATACAATGAAATACCTCAATCAAACCATCTATAGTAGGGCTAGTAGTTAGGCACACATGACATTTGAAAGAATTCTTAATATTTCTATGGTGCATATTAAGATGAAGAACAAAGGCCTCAGGAATAAAGAAGTATTTATTACATTCTAAAAAATGAAAAAATATACGTGAAACAATATACCTAAAACGTTAGAATTAATTAAAATTTTATCTCTGTAACGAACCGTGAGTGCAGACGTAAGGCTTTATAATTAGTTTACGATCAAGCCTTCTTGGTGCTGGTGGCAACTGTACAAGTTCCTCACTGACCACCAGAATGTGAACTCTTTTCATTTGGTGGTACATTTTCTGTAGGAAATTTCGTTAGATTTAGTTTATTAAACTTTTATTTATATAATATTAATAGTATTCTATTTTAAAAGCATTATTTTAAGCTTAGTAAACAAAAGTTTTTATGGTATCTTTTATAGTGACTGTACCTGATGAATTTCGACATAGGAGTAGGCAAAGGCTCGGTAAAAGCAATATTTGCAGCAGTATCGGCAAAATATGTGCATATTTTTTAGATGGAAAATCAAATCATCATAGCTATTGCAATCAATGTAGCAATAAGCACATTTGAAGTAATCCTTTGGTTCATTTCCAATTTTGTTGCTAAGATCATCTTCATGCATCCTCAGATGCTTATTAAAAGCTTGTTCATTGCTGGTAGTAAAACAACAATCTCGACCCATACACTTAAACATGTGTATTAATTTATCGTCCTTCAACATTTTTTCGTAGACATTAGCTGATTTCAGTTTTATGGCAACAGAAACTTGTTCTGGTGAAGCAATCTTGACTATTTTGAAAGGTTGAGTTGGAGTGTTTACCAAAGTAGTTGGTGTAGAGCCTGAAGAAACAGCCAAAGGCACACCTTTAGAATCTATTTTAATAGTAACAGCTTGTTGACCTCCAATAGAAATGAAATTTTCCTGTTTGCCCACTGCTCTTGATGTTGGTGAACGATTAATAGGTATACTCAAAAGTTTTACGCTTTCCCCTGAAGAAGTTATCACTGAGGGACTTTCAACTCGTTTGAGAATATACGAGTTTGGTTTTTTCAGAAGGGAGAAGCCTTTCACTTTTTGAGGCGATACCTCCAAAGATTTTCTCACACTTGTCACCTGATTAAAAATTTGTTTAATTAGATTTTTATTATAAACTAAAATTATTTAATCGTAATTATAAACTAAATTATTTAATCGTAATGTATTCGATATTTAACTCTTATTAAATCTGCAGTGTTAAAATATTAAAAAAACAATGGAAACAAAAATTATATTCTTTTTTTTTTTTTTTTTTTAGTTTATTTAAACTACTAAGAGGAAAAAAAAAAAAAAAAAAAAAAAAAGATTTGGATAATAAAAGAACTTAATAGAATTATAGTTTATACAGTAAACATAATTGTAATAAATTTCGAACATGGTAAACAAGCAAGTAGTATAAAGTCACTTACAATTTGATTTTCATTATCAGTCTGAGCAAGACTAACAACATTTGCAATCTTTAAAAATCCAGAATCATCTTCATTAGAATTTGAAGGAATAACTTCTATAGTTGCCATTGACTGGTCTTTTTCTGTAATTCATATTATTTATTCATAAATTAATTTATTCATAAATTAAATTCAGTATATTACAATAAAACATACCATTTGAGCCCTGATCACCACCTTTAGACAGTTTATCACCACTGATCCTTCTAATTCTGATGAAAGACTTCTGTGATTGGGAATTATTTTGTTCCGATGAATCTTCAGCTCTGGTTTCTTCATCAGAATTTTTCTGTAATTCATTATTAAATATATAAGACTTGAATTAAAGCAGAAATAAAAAAAATAATTGAAGCTTTATAGTTTTACCGATGGGGATAATGGTTCATTTTTGACCTCTTTTTTTATCCGAGATGGTGTTACAACTGTTTCATCTGATGACATCTTTGGCGATGCCTTTTCTGCTTTAACTTTAATAGGTCTTTCAATGTTTGTCAAATCAGCAACTATCGTTTCGGGCTCAGGCAAAGGTGGAGCATCAAAGTGATTCTGCAGCTGTGCTGCCAAACGCTGAATTGTGTTCATCATGAGACCCTTTGATGGAGACCCAACTTTGCCCGTGTTCTGCAGAATACTATTCACGTCTGTTGACATTTCCTGATCCGATTGTTCACCACTTGTATCTGATTCGTACTGTACAGGAGCCACCACCTTTGTCTCATTATCACTTGCCTCTTCATCACTGTGACCATCACTGAAATAATAATATCAGTTGAAACTATGTTTCTTATCATAGAATGAACTGTTTCTTATATTCTCAAGAAAAAATTATAAAATTTATGACAAATACGAGCAAAATTCAAAATGTTAAGGGACGGTACAGCACACTGCAATAATCTTTGGCTACTTGCATACACTCCATTGTTCGCAATACATTCTGTGCTGTTCTTATACATTTGCTCGAAGGCTCTCGTAAATTCCTCCTCCAAAGTACTGCTCAATCTATTAGCCACGGCACTTTCCATATTTCCCCCAGTGGATCTTACATCTACGATCTTAACGATGCCTTTTAACTTTGGAAAGAGAAAAAAGTCAGAGGGTGCCAGGTCGGGCGCGCAGCTCGGCATTCGAATGACCCTTGCTCGCCTGTCCAAAAACTGCGAGGCGATCTCTGCCACATCCTCATTCATCAAAAAGTACTTAGTCTCCCGTCTGAGCTCCGGCCGCAGCATCCGCAGCTTCCTCGTCAACTGCGTCATCGTCGACTTGTAAAATTTCGCGTCAACTGCAAGCGCGTGATCGACGAACTGCCAGTATATGAGGCCCCTGCAGTCGAAGAAGACGACCACGCGCATCTTGGGCCGAAGAGTCCACACTTCACCGCCGGTGATCGCAGCCTTCAGGAATCCGGGGTTCGAGTCCACGGCTTCGACGATCCTGCGGGAGACGTCCAAACGGCTCTTCCTCTGGCCGGCGTCCAGGAAACGCGGGACGAACTTGGCGGCGAGCCTCCTCAACAGCAGCACGTCGTGGACGATGTTACGGACGCTGTCAATGTTCACCTTCAGGATCCGCGCAAGGAAGTCGACGGTGAGCCGGGGGTCGGCTGACAGCATCTGCTGAGCACGCTCCACCTTCTCCCGGGTGATCTCCGTCGACGGTTGATTCTTGCATCGGCCCTTCTTCATCGGCGACTGGGGCTCCTTCCTGAAGCGGCGGTGCCACGTGAACAGCTTCGACCGGGACATACATTTTTTCCCGAAGGCTTGCTTCAGCAGTTTGAAAGTGTCCGTGGCACTCTTGCCGATGCGCACGTAATAGCGGATTACCTCGCGCTGCTCCATCGCTGCAGACTACGCGGATGAAACGCGCGCAAAAAATTTGTTGCACTTGTTGCCACGTGCGAGGCATGACCAGCACTGCAGCAGCAGCAGCCGTGCTATGAGCGCGCTACAATTCTTATAACGTTATTAGATGCGAGTTTTTTTTGTTGTGTACCCGACTGTAGGTGGCACGTGTTTCAGTCCCCTAACTTTTTGAACGTCGCGTATTTTAGGCTCCGCAGGAGGTTCACCACTCGCAAAGGGACACATTTTTTAAAATGTTGGGTCTACGCTCGTTATAATTTAATAATATATAATAAGTGACATTCCTTAAAAGAAGAATATATCAAGTAACTAAACAAAATTATTTTAATAATCAAAAAATTATCTATAAGAGCCCACTTAATTGACCTCCGCAGAGGGAGTGAAATCATATTTTATTTTCTAGACTCATTTTACTCCAAAGATATACTTTACTCTCCGGAGAAATACTTTACTCCCCGGAGACACATTCTATTCTGCAAGACACATTTTAACTTCCGCAGACAGATTTGAACATATTTTAGCTTTCGTAGACATATTTTAGCTTTCATAGACATATTTTAGCTTTATTAGACACATTTTAGCTTCTAATCGAACTTATTAATTTGAATTGCTGTCAAATAGTGGACTTATAAAAATGATTAGGGTGAAAAATGTTATATGCACCTCGGGAGTAATAACCTAATTAGAGAGATAAACTAATAAACTTATTAGATAGTTGACTCACCCTTTAACTGGATCATTCACAAGCACCAATGGATCTTTGATCTTAGCACTAGCCTTGTCCTCGCGATCCTCAACTTTTGGTACAACAGGTTCCTCTTTAACATTTACGTCTTCGGGAATCTCAGGAGCTTGCTCCGATGTTTCTGTTAAAGTAGGTTGTTCGGGTAAATGAAGAGGATCCATGATTTCGTCTACCGACACTGCACCAGTCAATGGATCCTCCTGCTTCTCAGGCAATAAATTGTCTATCTCGTCTGTTGGAAGCGAGGTGTCCATCTTGTCCTTCAGCTTGTCGATTATGGAAATACGCTTTTGCGCCTCTTCCTTGTCAACTTTGATACCGATATTCTGCGCGATCTCCTGCATCTTTTTTTTTCGCTCATTTTGAATTTCAACGTCCTTATCCTCGAGTTCGGAGGCACAGACAAATGCACTCAAGTTGCTGCTCTTCTCTATTTTCTCTATTTTTTCAGTTTTGTGCTCAATCGCCTCCAAAGTTATTTCCAACTCTGGATCTACATTCTCAGAAACAGTCTCCTAAAAGCAATCGGATTATATTAAATTAAAAAAAAAAATATTACAAATATCCAATTCAATTACTTTATACTGAGAGAAATTTCTAGTAAAAATTATTGTACTTTCTGCAAAAATGGTCATGGACTATCATTCTAAAAAATATTACCATACTCATACTGTTTATTAAAATTTACCAAATAATTATTGTAAATTTGCATATACATACAGTAAATTTTAATGTAAAATATAGAAATTTTTTTCAGAACGCCAATCTGTAACTGCTTTCACAGACATTATAGTATTGCATATTACTCTACTCCTACTCCACAAAAGAGCTTAACTTAAAAGTGAGAAATGAATTAGAAACAAACTAAAATTTTTTCTAACTTTACCTCAAGTGGAATGTTAACTTTGCTTTCAGGAATATCCATTTTCATAGATGTTTCTGTCACTGGTACTTTCTTCTCATCTTCTAATTCAACGTTCTGAGGTATACATGCGCTTGAGAAATCCACTTCAGCCATAGTTTCCAACACCATATCAATCTTTATGATATTCACTGGATCCTGTCCCTCTTTGCTGTGCCACAGCTTGATGTGCCTTTCCACGTTTGCCCTCTTCAGCTGAACGTAGTTACACTTGCTACACAGGTATCCATAAATGCGTCCTTCGATCGGCGCAGGAGTCTCGATAATCGCCTCGTTCAGATTCTTCGTGTTCGAGTACTTCCGGCACTCTTTGTAATAATGGGTGCGCACTGAGCCCTTGGTTATAGCCTCGTATCCGCAATTCTGACACTCGAAGCGGTACTCGCCCGTGTGGCTGGTGCAGTGCTCGTAGAACTGCTCAGTGCTGTCTCTCCCATGGGTCATATAAGAGCAGAAGCGGCATTGCAAAGTATTCCAGTACGAGTCGGACGTGGGTGGGTTCAGGTTGATTTCCAGATCCAGCTCCTTGGCCTGTTTGACGGCAAGGTTGGCCTCGGCGGCCGGCAACCGCGCTATCAGCACCTCTTTCTTGGGGTGCTGCATCTTGTAGTGGTGTACAATGTTCTTGCGGTAGAACGGACAAAGCAGACACTGGTACCTCTCGTTGCCCATCAGGGTGTAGCCGATAAGCGCCTCCGGGTCGACGCGGCCCGTCAGGTCCGAGTCGTCCTCCGCGCTGGTGGCCTTCCAGCTGCTGAACGCCTCGTCCTCGGCCAGCCTCTCCGCGCTTTCGGTGCGGTTCAGGCTGCCCACGCTCGACTCGTTCTCCTTGTCCTTCTCGGTGCTCACCGACGTGTCCGCCTGCGACTCGTGGCTCAAGCTCTCATCTGTCTTGTTCGCTGCTGCTTTCTTCTTTTTCTTCTTCGACAGAATGCCTGGTGACGTTTGCAGGGTGTTAGTGTTAGATAAGCGTTTGTTTCGTTGAGCTGGGTAATCAAGGTTAATATTATGTATTAAATTTTTGCGAAAAGTTTGCATTTAGATTAATAGAAAGTGTGACAAAAAAACAAAGTCAGTGACTGGAACCAAACGTAACAAAATAAATGTTTCACACTATGTCCACTGCTAATTTTTGAATGATAGTGTAACATTTATCTCCAAGGAACTAAAAGACACTCATTTTCCCTTGGCACTAGGTCCGAGCCTTTTCTACGTACATAGGCAGGATTTTGAAAAAGAAAACGAAAAGTGTATTATTGTAAACAAATATTTAAATATAATACATTGCGAGCAATTGAAAAAAATAATCAACGAAGCATTTGTAAAATATGTTTATACTGTTATACATAGAAAATATTCTAATAAAAATTACAATCATTTCTCAGAAAATTTAATTACATACGCACACTGTAATTTACCGTAACTTTCATTATTAATAGTTTAATAGTTTGCAATATATTTTCAGGATTTGTAATTTTTAGTACAATTTTTATTTTCTACGTATGCGTAACTTATAAATATAAGATAGACTACAGTTTTCTCAAGCTTTTACAAGTGTACTTGTAAATTGAATGTCAACAAAAATACTCGTTTGTAAATTGTAAATTGTACTCGTTTTGTAAATAAAAATTTTAACACCTTTTTACAAAAATTTTGTACAAATATACATAAATGTTTAAAATATTTACCCATTTGCCAATTGCTCTTCTTCTTCTTCGTCTGTTTCCTTCTTACTACGGAATATTTGGGATTGGTGGCCAATTCCTCCATGACGTCATCAAGCAATTCTTCATTGTTATCACGCTGCTTTGATGATGTATCTAGTAAAAGCGAAGACGAAGCATTCGACAAAAAACTTTCGTCGGACGAAGATTCTGCAGCTACGTTTTGAGTAACAAAAATAAAAATGATGCATAAAAAAAAAAATAAGATGCATTTAGTGCAAAAATTAAAAATTTTTACAAAAATAAATAGGATTTCTTTAATAATGCAATGGATTAGAAATTGTGAAAATAAAGTATGAAGATAAAATGACCTTAAAATGAACTACTTGCAAAACGACAAATTTTTATTATAACAAATTCTAATTCTTACCCGCGTCAGTAGCGGCAGCTGATTTTTTGCCAGTCTTTTGGGCAGTTTTGGCTTTGCTAGAAGCCTCCTTTTCTCCTGCTTCAGGATGCAAAGATATATCCGTGGCAGCTTCAACTACCGAGGGATCAAGATTGAAACTATCATTAGAGGAGTCGTCGAACAGCGGTGGCGGAATCTTGGCTACACTTTTAGATCGAGTTTTTTTGGTAGATTTGGGGGTGATTGCGTCTTTTTTGGCTTTTGCACCTCCTGTAGTCGTGGTATCGGCACCCTCCGATCGTCTCGATAAAGGCAGATCGTCGTCCTCGCTGCCTGAACTTGTTACTGCAGGAGTAGTAGCTACTACCTGAACTGACTTTATTTTTGGTTTTGGACCTGGCTTAGCCCTAGTCCCCGGTGATTTCTTTGCTTTGTCTGTAAATAGAAAAAACGATTACGTTATTTTTATAATGATAAAAATAAAAATATTTTTTCTTTTAAAATATGACTGACTGGTAATCTTTGATGGTCCTGCGTTCTCCTCCTCAGTGGAAGCTGTCGTTTCTGATGTTTGATCCTGCGCCTTATTCTTTTGACTGCAAGTCCGACTACCAGTAGCCCTCATTGCACCATCGCAAATCCAACTAGTCTTGAGGTCCTCTTGCAATGCATCAAGTTCGCGACATCGCCTTGCTTTCGGTTTTGTTGCGACATCACCTGCTGGAGCTTCAGGGATGTTAAAAACTGGTTGTTCTGAAATAGTTTCTTTCTCTGATTCAATCATCGATTCTACTTCTTTATTGGGTTCTAACAAAAATTAAAATTAAAAAAAATCATATTATAGAAGTTTAGGAAACTGCGAAAGAGAAAAAATGTGTCAGATTTCTTACCTGTTGGCTCTGCAGTTGACAAATTTCTGGGCGTTAGTTTGATGCTGTGTTTATCGCCTAACTGAATTTGAACTTCTTTCAAATTCTTTTTAAGTAGTTCTTTCTCCTTTTCTTTCTCCTTTTCCATCTCCTTCCCCTTTTCACTATCCTTTTCACTATCCTTTTCATTGTCCTTTTCATTTTCGATCTCGCTACTTTTATCCTTTTTCTTTTCTTTCTTTTCTATCTTTTCTCTCTTTTCTTTTTTTTCTTTCTTTTCTTTCTTTTCTTTCTTTTCAATGTGCGAATCCTTTGCACTCGATTGAGATAATTTCTTTAATTTATCCTTCTTTGTAAGTACTGCGGTGTTGCTATCTTCCGATTCCTCGGAGGATTCAGATAGAATTATTTTTTTTCCTGGCTTCTTTCTTCTTGTTGGCTGTTTTTTTCTCGTTGAGGAAGGTTCATCACTGTCGCTTTCTTCTTCTTCATCATCATTATCATCGTCATCATCGTCATCATCGTCTGAGTAAATAACTGACTTTTTCTTTTTCGGCTTTTTGTTGATCGATTTCATAAGTTTTTTCAGAATGTTTGCCAACTCATTTTTCGACAAAACATCATTGCCTTCCAACTTCCGCATGTGTTTACTCAAGATATTACTCATATCTTTGGACTTAATTCGTGATGGCGAGTCCTCGTGTTCATCAGAACTATCTTTATCTTTTTGTTTTGATTTTTCTGAAGATTTGCTGGTCTTTTTGGAAGTCGATGCTGCACTTTCTTTCTGATGTTTACTCGTTAGGTCTTTCTCACTTATCGGAGAACTTACTACTTCATCATCGTCCAAGATGTCTTCAGCAGTCTAAAAAATAATTCGATGTTTATTAATTGATAAAATTATTTATAAACTGAAAATGACATATTTATTTTTATAAAACACAACTTACGACTGTGGGTTCTGGTCGAGTATCTACGGATGGCCTCTTTTTGGGAATTTTGAACTTTTGCAATCCACCTGGTCCTTTCACAGCCTTTTTCGCATCTATAGCACCGTACAAATCCGTCAGTGGAGACTTCATTGTGTCCAGAGACTTCGTCTTTGCCTTTTCTTTATCCAAAATCTTTTTCTTCTTCTCCTTTTCTTTAACTTTATTAACGTCGACTTTTTTGTTATCCGCTGGTTTTTTCGGAGCTAAAATTAAAAGAAAATTATTAATGATTATTCAAATAAAAAATTTGAGGATTGAACAAAAAAATAAGATCTATTCATAAAATTTATTTTAGAACTAACCTTCTTTCTCTGTATTCGGGGTCTGTTTAAGTTTATTGGGATGAACTTCCTTGCCCGGTGGTGGCTGTTTGGCAGGTATAGCTGGGGTGGCAGGTCGCATGTGTGGTGGCTCGTTTCTTGTTCTGGGATCCCGATTTTCCGACTGCGCAGCTCTCGGATCCCTGGGGTCCCTGTTCATCGGTGGTCGTTGAGGTCCATCCTTATTAGCCCACGGCGGCCTCTGGAAGGGTGTACTTGGTCGGCTACCAAACCTGTCATTTCCTGAACCACTCCAATGAGGACGTACCCGCTGGAAGTCGTTACCCGGAGGTCCAGATGGCTGCTTCTGCTGGTTGTACGACGAATCATAGGGTGGCCTCGAATCACCTCCAAAACGTCCTCCTGGTCCCATTCCGAATCCTGGACCTGGTCCGCTACCAGGCATCAACGGTGGAATGTGCGGGCCTTGATTTCTTCCCTAAATTCATACATAAATGCGATTGTTTTGTTAGTAAGTTAATAAAGCAGTATAATAAAAAAAAGAACAAATGCTGGTGTTTCTCTTTTCGGAGTGACTATTCACACACACGCATATTTACGAGGATATTTGTTTTTAGAAAATGCTTACATTCACGCATTTACGTGGATTTTTGGTGCGAATAGCCCCAGCCTTTTCTTTTAATACAATTACCATCTGAGTAGAGAATACGGGAATGTGCGAGTCGCCGTTCATCATAGGCGGTCCCTGCATTTCCTGGTACATATTCGGATTCTGCCATCCACCCGGTGGTTGTGCCATGGGATATTGATGTTGCCCTGGTGGAGGTGGTCCCTGCATGTGAGGATGCGGTGGACCGTTCCACTGGGGTTGCTGCATCGGGTTCTGGTTGCCGTAGCCGTCCGGACCTGGACCAGGACCTGGGCCAGGACCTGGACCCATTCGGAAATCGTAACCCATTTGATTTGGTGGACCCATTTGATTTGGCGGGCACATTTGATTTGGTGGTCCCATTTGATTTGGCGGGCACATTTGATTCGGTGGGCACATTTGGTTTGGTGGACCCATTTGGTTCGGGCCCATTTGATTGTACGGTGCGGGCCCTAAATTTCAGAAAAGCACGTTTATTTTTAAGTGATTGGACAATTATTAAAATAATTTTCAATAAATATTGCTTAAATTTTGGTTTTATTATTACCAATGCATAATAAATATTTTTTGTTGAGCATAAATTAAATTTAGTAGAATTAAACATGCGATTCATTGACTTATTCATCTACATTATAAAGTATAAGTGTCAAATATCATGTAGTGAGTGTATTTTTTATCAATCCTCTTAAAAATTTTATGAATCATTTATTACATTTTTTTGTATGTATTCTATATTATACAAAAAGAATTTTCTATTTCTTTCTTCATAATTGACAGACAAATAGATAAATAAAAAATCGATGCATATTTTTTCAATTCATAAATTAAATTACCTGGTCCAGGGTTAGGCATTCCATGCATAGGAGGAGACATCATTGGATTTTCCTGGCCGTATTGATCCATATGCCTTTGGCGTTGATAGTCACTTGGGGCCACTGACTCGGGTCGCTTATGCCTCTCGAAGTTGTCCGCATACCTTGGCAGTGCCGTTCCGTGAATTCGTGGATCCGTCGATGATAAATTGCCATGATTTCGAGGATCGGCGTTGGGCCGCGAACGAGGATCGCCCGGTATTCTAAAAATTAAATTAAAAAAATAAATAAATAATTAAAAAATAAATGTACAATAAAGAATAGCCTAATTAGATTGCATCAATTTATGGCAAAATATACAATGAAATTTGTTTAAATTTAAAGTCAGTATACTTGAATTATGATGAAATTAATATTAGTACAAAAATGATAATCTCGAAATATGAATTGAGCAATTTATAGTTTCTTGTACACTTATACCTTATAAATATTATCTTGAGTATTTAGAAGTTCTCTTGGCTTGCGCAAAAGGGAATCTCGTTAATTAAAAAAACATAAAAAAGATTTATAATATTTTACAAGTAAGTTTAAATTAATACGTAAAATGGAAAACGTTTTAAAATCCGATATTAAAGAAATGGTATACCTAAACCGCTGTATTTGCGATACTGATTTTATAAAAAATTTAAGTTGACTATAACATATTATTAAAACAATCTTGAATGCTTATTTAGTATGTCAACTGTTTTCACTTCTTCGACTTTAGTAACATAACCGCAGTTTTTATCTGCAATTGACAACAATCTGACAAGTCCACTAAACAACATTATTTAACACATTCTTAAGTCTTAATTTTTCGTAATGTTTTTAGATATCTAGATTATTAAATAGCTCAAAAAAGTACAATCAAAAGTGTTTTCTCTAAGTACGTATTTTAAAACTGTGAAATTAGACGATTTATATTCACATTCATGTTCTTGGAAATTTGTCTCAAAATTTGTAGCATTGTAATACGTGCTATAGTCTCGTATTCCTAATTTTTCAGTTTATTCAGACTCAATTTTATAGTAAGTTAAAACATTGTATACATATCTTCTGTTCTATACCTAAGTATTTAAAGGGTAATATTGGAACATCAGTAAGTAGTAACTGTGATTGTATCATTCAACAAAATTTAAATAAAAGATTGAGGTAGAAGATAATATACAAAGATCATACAAAAATACATTATTTTAAAAGTGTAACCAATTAATAATATGAGTTATATATCAGGAGAACGCCTATTTATACCATTTGAATTTGCCAACGTTTTAGAAATTGACATTTTTTATAATTGTTACAAGTTTTTTTTTCTTTATAAAAATCTTTTACGTATTTCTTTTTTTGTTGTTGTTTTAATTATTGATAAATTTATCATCTTTACTATCTACCTTTAAAAATTAATTCTTATTTGTATCCTTATCTCTTCAAATCACCAATATTTTCTCATTCTAGAATACAAACGCCACTTTCTTCGCGTGACAACATAAACATTTAAGAAAAAATAAATATTATTTATATATTTTTATATTATTATTTCAAAAAGGAGTCATCTCGTAGACTAGTTCGATTGAACTCGGAATCCCCTTGGAAAAGGTGCAAATCTCATTCCGAGTTGGCTCCTTTTCAATCAGCTCCTGTGATATATATATACTCTAAACATTTAGTTAAACTATGCGACGTACCTAACATCTGTGTGACAAGGGGACAAGGTGCTGGCATCAGATCTAGGACTGAGCATACCCGGCGAGGAGCTGGGCATTCCCATTCGGCTCAAAGGCCTGTTTGCGGGCACCGAGCTGGCCTGCTTGCGCAGGTTGTTGCGCTCGTTATCGTCGAGGTACTCGGCGATGTCGTCGATCGCGATGGGCGGCCTGTTGCCGGTGGGCGGCGCGTTCAGCAGCAGCGACGGCGTCATCGGCGCCTTGTTGTGGTCGCGTTTCGGCGACGGGAACGAGCTCTGCGCCGGCGACTGGCGCATCAGCACTTCGGGATCCGGTGAGCGCATGTAGTGGTCGTCCGACGCGACGGACGTATTCGGCGGCAGCTGCTGCGTCGTCAGGATCCTGCTAACTTCGCGCGTGTTCAGCTGGTTTGTCTTCTCAATTATGGTGGCCAGCATGCCGTGCGATTTCTTCTCCAGCTCTGGCTTCGCCGATCCTGCTTTTGGAAGTGGAAGTTTGTTTAATACGGATTTTAGTTTATCGAATAGTGTAAAGAGTAAAATTGAGTGGATTGTTGTATTCTGAGACCAGGAGTGTGG
The DNA here is from genome assembly GCA_035582955.1 of Sycophila texana. NCBI lineage: Eukaryota > Metazoa > Arthropoda > Insecta > Hymenoptera > Eurytomidae > Sycophila > Sycophila texana. Next base: position 3,335,947 of record JAWWEN010000020.1, read on the forward strand.
TTTTGCAATTATGACCGAACTATTATAAAGTGAAACATTAAAGTTAGGATTTAAAACTATAACTTAAAGAAAAAAAAGCGCATTTCAAAAGAAGCATATTTTAATTTGCCGTTTTTAGAGCTCTGAAGTAAAATAAATTCTTCCAAAAGCTGATAAATTTAGGGTACCGTACGAATGATGCTACAAGTTTATCAGCTTCTGGAAGAGTTTACTTTACTCTAGTGCTTTAAAAATGACAAAGTAAAATAGGCCTTCTTTGAAATGCGCTTTTCTCAGTTGGAGGCAACGACTTGTTAGAAGGTTCTCAAATTTTAACATTATACCTTTCGTCTTTTAATTTAGATTAATAATAACTTAAGTGTACATTCGCCTAAATTACATCGCACTTTATTCGCTAATTCTGGATTACAAAATCATTCTGCAGAGTTTGATCAAAATCCAAAACTTGCTTTCCTGGTCCTCTCTCAGTAAGTACTCTATATTAAAAAAAAATCTTAATAAGCTTATCGATATTTCTTAACATTTGAAGTAAATGTAAATATTATGCGAATCAAGTGAGAAAATTTTCTCACTTGACCTACGTATCGACAGGTACTACCTTAAAAAAAAAAGTCTTACATTAATCAATAATAGCTCAAGAAACTGCATAAAAATGCCATAAAACTGTATCCAACATTTGATTAGTGAACTTACCAGACATCTCATCCTTCCTGACGAAATTCTCAACCACCTTTTTCGCCGCGCTGACGATGTCGAAGGGCTTGGGCACAGGCTTGGGCACAATAATCTCAGGTCGAGCCTTCGAGGTGGTCGGCTGAACGTCGTCTTCCTTGTCGTCGTCCCACTCCGACGGGCCTATTTCATTGAGATCGATCCGCGTGATCGGCACGAGGTTGGGCAGCGGCGGAGGCGACGGACTGCGCGGGTAGTTGTACCGCCTCCGAGAAGACGACGGCAGCGGCGGCAAGTCGGAGAAGCCTCGCGTGCACTTTGGCGAAGGCTCCCTGGCGTAGGTGCTCGCCGGCATGTCGCTGAAGCCTCGCGTGCACTTTGGCGAAGGCTCCCTGGCGTAGCTGGTCGCCGGCATGTCGCTGAAGCCTCGCGTGCACTTTGGCGAGGGCTCCCTGGCGTAGGTGGTCGCCGGCATGTCGCTGAAGCCTCGCGTGCACTTTGGCGAGGGCTCCCTGTCGAAGGGGCTGGACGTCGGCGAGTCCCCTCGGCGGCGCTCCGTAGGAATGATTATGGGGGCCGTGGAGGTGCCGGCGGTGCCCGGCGGCGGACTGTGCGGCGGACTCGGCGATGCGGGCGTGTCGTCGAACACCTTCTTCGGCGGGCCGCGGCTGCTCGAGCCGCTGCCACTGCTGCCCGGACGGTACATACTTATGTTATGATAAGGATTGTAGCTGAAATTGATATTTTTTTTTTTATAAGTAATGTGATTGAATTTGTTTTAATTTTAACATTATACTTTCTTAGCAGTCAGTGCGTCGTTGAAAAATACACAGTTAAAAATCTGTCGAAAAATAAACACAAAATGTATGTTTAAAATTTGAAGAAATTGTGATGAAAACTCGCAAGTCTAGTGTAAAATAAAATTGTACACACGCTTTGTATTCCATTGAACAAAATTACACAAAATTTGTGTAAATTCGAATGTAAACTACGCACAAATCGTGTATAATTTTTACGTTTGACTTGTGTTATTTATAACACATAATTTATGTAATTTTGTTACACATTACCTGTGTTTTTTTTTTTTAATTTACACAAAACACAAGATTTTTAACCGTGTAATAATTCGATTCTTCGGGATTATTAATTTTAGAGATTAATGAGCTTCAATTCGATCACATTGCAATATATAATTTGCGATAAAACAAGGGGCTTAGCTGCTTTTTTATGTAATTATCAGCAAAAACTATGTTGGGTGGATCCAATATGGTACTCTCCGCAATATGGTACTTCGTTCGGATCAAGTATTGGAAGTTTCAACAATTTAAAGTAACTCCGTACGCGTACAAACTAATAGTCAAACAGGTCTGTAAGAAATAATTTTCACTTACTCTTTTCTGGACCCATCTTTCCGATTATTCTGTCGATTTTCTGCGGCATCCTGAAATTTAATTTTTATATTTAGAACAGTTTACAAAAAAAAAAATGTATTTGATAGTAATATTTACCTGCTCCATCAATTTTTTAAGAACGCCCTCCATATGAGTGAGTGTTTTCTCACTTACCCTACATGAAAAAAAAACTTTTTTTAGATAAAATTGAGTCTTGCAATTAGTTAATAAATTACCTGCACGATGAATCCCTATTAGTGAGAACTCTGTAAAAGCCCTGATACATTTTTAGCTTCTTTTCTCTCACCTCATCGGGGTAAGGAACTTTCAATTTGATTTTTTTAATTTTGTCTATTTTTTCCTCCAAAAATGAATGGTACACCTCCATTTCCTGGAGCTTCCGCTCGTATTCCTCAATATCCATCCTCTTTTCCATCTTGTTTTATTTGCTTTCCTAATAAAAACAGACAATGAGGAAATCATAAAATTATTGTTACATTATACAAGAAAAAAAATTTATTAGCTACTTTGCACTACAAATTTCTTAACTCCTTGGTTATTGTGAGAAAGATTTTTTATCTTTCCGTAACATCCAAGAAGTTAATTTTTTTTTCGTAGCGGGAAGAAAGTACCGATTTCTTTTCCGGCGCCTGTTTAAGAAGGTTATAATTTCTTCCTCGCTAAGCAAAAAAAATATTGTATGTATTGCTGAAAGAGTAAAGAATGCCACAAATTGCATGTTTGATTGTAACTATGATGACAAAATATAATTAAATAAATAATTTAGCATTTTTAAAAAATGATTTAACATTAAGACGATGATAATATCATTCGTTTGTTTTTGAAAAGAAAAATCCAAAAAAGTTGAAAGAAAATGATTTGGATAACAAAACTGTAACTTAATGCTACAAACTAAATGTTTGAACGAGTATCGTAAATTTATATCTTTATATTATTTATTTACAACACATTTTGTAAATATATTTACATAATATGCAGATATATTCTACGAAATAAACAATTTCGTTAAAATGTTTTGTTTGTTCACTAATTCTGTTTTTTTTTTCGACACTAAACACATCCGTGAACTTATTTAAATATTTTTATAGTAATAAGATGCAATGTATTATAGTAATTTTCTAATTATTTAGAATGTGATACAGTGCTGATCTCTTACAAGGAATTAACGGATAAATTATTACATTTAATATTGAAAATTATTACAGATTATAACTCAGGAAAGGACGATGTACTCAGGGGACTAACTGACGGAAAAAGATAAAACAAATTCGAGCATCACATAGTTCTACTTATTTATAAATGCGTATAAACCAATTTATTCAGATTTTGCACTTAATAACTTCTTTTTTATCTTTATAGTTCTTTCGATATTATTCAATTGGATATAAAAATGCATTTATGGTTCATTTGATCAATCACTTCGGAAAGTATCAGAGGAGGTCTGCGATGGTATAAGCATCATACGATAAATTTATCGAAATTTATTATTTTGCAAAATATTTCGTTGCAACATTTATTTGTAATGTTTTCTAAATATTTTATATTGTATATATCTTGATGATGTACGATTGAAGTAACTTTTAATAATATTTAATACTTCTATAAAACTAAAAATTATAATCCCTGCATAAAAGACGATGACATAGTATGGTTTAATGGTGCCAAATTAAAAAAAGTAATTAAAAAAACTCTGTCAATGGCACTGGTACAACGCTTTCTCATACAGATGTCTGCATCTCTAAAAAAATAGTGATAAATTGAAATATTCCTAATTTTCGAAAAAAAAACTTGAAGATCGAAACTAATAAATTCAAAACCTTCTAAATTTTCAAATTAATTTTTAATCTACATTTGACAGAGAATTATCCACCGTTTCGTTTAGAAGTTATAAGAAAATTCTCGAATTTTCAAGATTCAGAAACTACTAAAATAGCTCTAAAATCGAAACTAGGCAGTAGAATTACTTGAAATTTTTAAGCAGTCTCTCAACAATCGAATGACAATTGTGTGCAAAACTTGGGAATAACCAACCATTTTATTCAAGAATTACGAAAATTTTCAAATTTTCAAAAAACACTAACATAGCTATAAAATTGAAACTAACCGACAAAAATACTTGAAATTTTCAAGCGAGATTACGATAAATGATTTTAAAATGTGTGCAAAATTTAGGAATAATCCAACGAGTCGTTTAGAAGTTGAAAAGCAGGAACGACATACGTACGTACGTACATACATAAAGATATTTTTTTTTAAATGTACTGTTTTGATACGTGTGTGCAAAAATGCGACTTTGCGCACACTCGCTCAAAATCAGTCGCGCAAAATCGTATTGCACACGTTGTGTCGAAAAATACGGTTCGATACTTGAGCGAGGAGGTGGTTTTACCCTCGTGTGACGTTTGCGCACGAGCGAAGCGAGTCATATTCTCGCACTAGTATTGAAATGTAATATTTTGGGTAAATGTAATAAATGAGTTAATAATAATTAACAAAAAGCCCTGATGAGGACGCTCTAAAATAAAGCGTCGAAACGTCGGCATAGTTAATTACAAACTTATTGGTTCGTCTCGATCATTTTTTAAACCTACAAACTCTACTACTCCCACGAACGTTCGAGTCTTCAACTATCATGTAATATTTTGGTCTTTCTGAACCCAAATAAGTGTTTTTTTGCCTAACGGGCCGAAAGTGCCAACTTTCGCCTCGGCGCCTGTTTGTGAATGTTGTCATTTCGGCCTCGCTAGGCAAAAAAAATAGTATACGCAACACGAGAGTAAATAAAGAAAGCCTCAGATCGCATGTTTGTCACCCTCGGCTTCGCCTCGGGCAACAATTTACATACGAGCTGAGACATTCTTTGTTTTTGCTCCTTAGGGGCGTAATATACTATTTACGTCAAAATCTGAAGATCGAAAAATTTTGGTGATACAAAGCTTTCTCTATGAGAAAGCAAAATTTAAAAAATAAAAATAAAATGATTCAGAAAATCTGGAAAAAAACTAAAATTTTTGAAAAAGCTTCTTAATATTACAAAGCTTTCTTTAGGAGGAAGTACAATTTCAACTATCGAAGAATTTTGTGTTCATTTAAACAGTTTATTGAAATAATCATTAAATTTTTAAATATCTACCTATTAAAATTTATAATATAACTTAGTTAAAATAATTGTATAACACTAACGTCAACATGGCCACTTTATGGCCAATTTTTGGCCCTCGTGCTATAAAATACCGTATGAGACTGGTGCGTAAGTGATTATTCAGCTCGTGCGACTTTTCGCGGTCGTCCAGGTTAACTATTATATAATGCTAACTATTTTATATATCAACTTATCAACTTTTGTTAAGTTCCTTCAACTTTTTCTTACAAATTGATGCACCATCTTGTTTAAAGTCTCTTTCAGCCATTTTGTCGCCAGATTCCGTGTCAAACCACTATTGAGATTTTGCACTGTTCACTGTATAGTTTTTTCAATTATTTGCATTTATTTTACGAAACACTTTATAAACGATAATTTTTCACTACGGTTCTACCATGGAATGGTAACGCGTTAAATAAGTCACCCTAAATCGTACATTATTTGTACAATTACACACAATTTTTTCTAAAACGAAATATTCGTCCTCATAATTAATACAAACATAAGTATGTAAAAAATCTTCACTCATAAATCTATTTTCGACGACGACCACGTTGTCAACACAATTTCGTTTTTCTTTTGTCTTGCAAGGCTTCCCCTACTATGAATCGACGGATCGTCCCAGAAAACAATAGAAGAAGTACAGAGGGCTAAACTGAATGTCGTTACAAAACGTGCACGTACCTACCGATCTCGTGTGAATAAAAAAACGAATCTAAAAAATTCGATGGCCGCAGCGGCGTGCTCTGGAGCCTCTAGCTCTCGACATCTTTGCAGTCGTAGGTTCGTTGTGTTTCGCCATGCGCTGTAAGTAATAGGCGCACGCGCTCGTGGACACACTCCAGCGGCGACTTCGCTTCTGCCTGCTACGAACGCGGCAGGCAAGCTTCCGCAGAGAAAGAGAAGGCGGGTACGCTGCTCGCGCGCGCGCAAGTTAGGGCCTGTGCGCCGCCGCCGGCAGGTGGCGAGTCTGCGGCCCGCGCCGCCGCCTTTAGCTGCTCGCTCTCGTGAACGCTCATTGGCCGACGATTGCTCGCAGTTTCTCCCTTGTCCGCAAAACAAGAGAGAATCGCGCGGAATCGACCGGACTTGGCCAAATTCGCTTACGATTCTCCCTTCTTTTACTTAGCGCGACCTTCTCAAAGACTTTTTTTCCATTGGTCAAGCTCGTACCTTGTAACGATGAAGCTTTCTATTTTCACTTTGAGAGCGGACTCTAGCGAAGGAAAATGGAGACAGATGCGTGGGCACGTTGTGCGCAATTTCCGCTCCCCACCCGGGACTTCCGGGAAGGTGTGATTGGATATGCGACGTTGCCGATACTAAGAAGAATACTGTGTAAAGATTCTTGGAATTCAATATATTAATGTAGTGTTTTGTTGCGTGTAGGAAAATATATGTCGAGATTCCATAATTTTTTTGTTTTACCTGGTGAATATTGAGGAGGGTGATCGAATTGAAAATTATTTTTGCACAAATCTTGTTCGTTCTCTTGTGGGTCGTCGAATCAATTTTTTTTTTTCTATACTTCTTGCTAAATTTATCTGGAGAGCCAACTAATTAAATTAGAAAATGGCTAAAAAACCTCAAATTGCACTTAGTTAATTATCACGTAATCTATTTGTAGCAGGAAAATTATTTACATCTGAAATGAAAATGTTGATTCGAAATGCATTTAAATATTGCACTTCTTTGCGATATTTTTAATAAAGTAATTATGTAACGTAAATCGATTGGAGACAGAATGAAAAGGAGAGCGCCATTAAACCTAATTTGTAGCACATTTTTTTCACACGCCTATTTTTTATGTTCAGTTATCAGTAGTTTATTTTTCTCGTGTATATTATCCGCATTATTCTCAAAACATATTGTATCTGGTTGTTTTATTTTTTCTCTTTGTTTGTATATATTAATGACATTTTCGGTGGCACTTAATAGTATCAAGAGATCATTGCATTTACGATAACTCGTTCAAACTTTCAGATAATCACATTATACTTACGCGTTATCCGATAAATCCTTATAAATCGACGAATTCGTGGAATTAGAATGTCGGAATTCTCAATAAAAAATCTACAAGTAACGGAAGCAGTACAAGAAAAAAGTCAATAAAAATGATTTACCTGCTAAACAAAGGCGAAGTACGAATTTCCTGGTAAAAGGAGGTCTACGTTATTAACATACAAGGACATTCCTGCGACCAGCGACTTTTCGCCTTAGCTCCGTAATGATCCACCAGTGATGCCGTCATGTTTCTTTTCTCTCTATCTAGCTATCTATCTCTTCACTCTCTCTCTCTCTCTCTCTCTCACTTCAACGTTCCGGCTGCAAACTAATATAAATACATATCCTATTAGTCTTTTTTTTTGTTTCCTATTTTTTGTTTCTTAAACAAAACGACAACGACTACGATATAGCTCCGAGCCACGCGATGATAAACGTAACGTATAAAGAAGCGAACGAGGGCGTAAAAACAGGGACCGCGTGAGATTAGAGCTCTTTGGGCCGAGCCCAGTATGGCGCCTCACTACATTTTGCACCTTTACAACGACGAACATCTCGCGCGCCTACTTAGCGGATACGCGAGTATCAGCACACATTTGCCGAAAACTCGCCACAGTTGGGTCTCATGCCGGTCGATATTATCCTGCTTTTGTTTCTCCGGACCGCCGACTTACTTCGAACTGTTTAATTGCCATGGGAAAAGACTGACGCCTCCGATTCTCGACGACGACAGTACAAGAGCAGACACACTACTAGTACTACAGCTGCATAATTACCGCGGGACTTGCACGCAAATTTTACTCGTTGAATACTTTTCAATCGAAGCGCTAGGCGAAATAAAAAAAAACAAAAGAAAAAAATGTTCCGCTTAATGCCCTCTTACGAAAAAAATATCTGGCTATAAGTAAAAATGAAAAAAAAAAAAAAGAAAAAAAAAACAAAAAGAGTCGTGATTACTTTTTTTTTTGGTTCACACTGTAAAATTATGCAATCTATTTGCGACGCTCCTAATAAAGTCTTTGTCCGTGCAGGTAAGTATATGTCCGTCCCCACACGCCTTTCTCACTGTTCCGTCCATACGATGAAGTGCTATTGCTCGACTAACGACCGCAAGAGTATATAGAACAGGCCGCAATCGATGCAAGTCGCCGACTCATCGAGAGAGGGACTGAAGAGTGTCTATCTAAGACTAAAAGGACGACAAGGAGACCCACACTGCCGAGCAAAATGTAAAACATCGCATGTAACAGCCGACCGGACGCGCGTACTAACTGCAACGTACCCAGCACACTCCCGACTCCGCACAGCCTCTGCCGACTCCTCTATCTATGAACCGTATACAACAACTCCACACCGGAACTAGCACACAAAAAGTCTTAAAAATTACTTTTCTATTTTAAAAAAAAAAAAAAAAAAAGAAAAGAGCCGCAGCAATCGACTGTCTGTCCAGGGCCCAGCTCCTCCGCTTTTTTCTCGTCGTAAGCCGCGCACACCCACTGTACAATAAGCAAGGGACAGTGATACCAGAGTACGGTGATGCGTATATCATACACACTATCGCGTACTCGTTCGCGTCTAGCTTAGCTCCCGCCACGTGCGTCGCCTGCTTTACTTATGGTCTGGCCCCGTAGAGCCGAGGGACAAAGACCGCCGAAGGCAGGCCCGGACCACCGTCTGCGCCGCGAAGGAAAAAGGCGCGCGCGCGCGCGCTGCTCTTCTCTCTCTCTCTCTCCCGGCCACTCGTCCGTGTGCGTGTATAATGGGTATACCTGCCGAGGGCCGAGCGTCAACGGAAGCTTCGTCGACTGCGCTGCGCTTCCGTTCCCCGTGCGAACGTTTGTACTCTCTACTATATCCGCGCGCGCTCTCTCTCTCTCGTCTCGCGCACTGCGGCTGGGAGACGACGGCGACGTCGTTGCGCAATCCAACGTTTTCGCAGCACTGCGTCGTGTCGCGATCCCATACGTTATTAACAGTGCGATGACGCCGGGGGAAAAAAAGTTGAGCCGCGCGCCCGTCCCGGGGCATGCCCACTGGTCTACTAGGGTCAAACGGAAGAGGCAGAGGGATAGAGAGAGAGAGAGAGGGGGATAGGGAGAGAGATGGCGTACGCGGGGACGGAGAGCGTAAAATGGCGCGACGAATTTGTCGGGAAGGTTCGGGGTATAAGTACACGCGTCTGGGATGAGCGCTGGATAATGCCAATATCCGTACCACGTGAGTCCCTCCCCGAATTCGATCGACGACTTTAAGCTCTCCGTGTGTCTAGACTTTTCTTTTGTTTTTTTTTGTTTGTTTGTTTACGAAAAGGGTCCTCAGCATTTATTTCAATTCGGAAATTCGGCGTCTTGGGTCTTGGTCTTAATGTAGAGCCATCGATCGGCTACTTATGATAGAGTTTTTGGAGTCACGCTCATGCGCGTTTTATTTGTATGATACTCGAGGAAGAATAGGGTATATGAGCGAGCGTCGAAGTGTAGCTGCGCGGTCTCCGCTGCTCGCTCAAAGTTCGTCTAGATCTACGCAGTTCTTGCTCCGGTTTTTTTTTTTTTTTTCAATTATATAATACTTCAACTTCGTACAGTTGCGACTTTCGGGAGTTTCAGCTTGCACTGGAGCGAATCACTGTGGGCTCATAATTCGTGTAAGAGCCTGGAAGATATGCGCACACTCTTGCTTTTTTTTTCTCGGATTGGCGAGGCTCGCCAGTTTCCTCGGCAACGAACTTTCCAGGGAGTTGATACCCTCACGCGACGACGATACGGACATCCTTCGAGGGAAGTGGAGAGATTGATGGAGAGAGTCGCGATCGGAGCAGGAGGTCCGCACGCCGCGAGAGCACGCGAACGAATGACGTCTCAGATCTGACGTCGTGGGTCGTGGCAGCCAGCTGGCGCGAATAGGCGCACGAGCCACGGAGGTGGCGGCGCACGCAGCGCCCCCTGTCGAGCGGAAGTCATTGAGAGCGCAAACGAAGCGCGCGAAATTTGAAATTTTAATGGTCGATTTCTTTAATAATTGGGATACTTTGGTGATGGAAGTTATTATTGTAATGAAAAAAAAAAAAAAAAAAAAACAAGAAATATCATAGTGGCAGATGTGGTTAAATTTTAATTTAACTTGCTTGATTATTTAGATATCCTTTAATAAATAAATTTTGCTAAACAATTTATTCTAAACAGAAGATAAAGCTACATTTTAAAGAAAATTGTTGTCTAGTACTCGTACCTGATTTAAAAAAAATTTTATTGTAATGATAAATAGTATTTTTTGAAACTAAAAATGTAAAATTTATAGCGGCAAGTACTAATTAAATTTGCGACACTTGATATTAAACACACTGCTTACAATTACATAAATAACTATCAATATTTACAATTAAAGAAGAAATAAAAACTAATTCTAGTTTTAAATTTTAATGCAGAATTTCGTGATATTCAATAAACGATAATGTACAAAATAAAATCATAATAAAAATATGAAGATGTGTAATCTTGTAGATTTTTCGATTAATTTGATCTCAAATTCACGTTCACATTATTGTATTGCAATTTTTAAATTGTATTATTATATTATTATGTGTAATAGCAAGTGTACAATTTTAGCACAAGTAATATTCTATAAATACCGTTTAATATTATAAACTTTTTAAACTGACGGTGTTGTACTTCAGGTAAAAAGAATGTTTCGTTTAAATAATCTAATCTAATAAAATTTACATAAACATATTTTTATGGGTGAGGGAATATAAAATAAACTAAAACGAAAATTTAAGTTCTATCGTTTTCTTCGCTTTTATTTTTCGACAAGATTATCATCGACTTGATAGTACGTTCAGTAACGTTATTTACAAAAACATTCGGATATAAGCACTAATGAATTTTTCTTGCTTCTTGTAGTTCCATCACGAAGAGTTTCTTTTCGAATTATTTACAAAAGTCATTTCAAGATAGCCGCGACTTACACAAGGAAAAAAACACGTGCACTCTCCTTCGCACTTTTTATTATTATTAATATTTTTTTTTTATTAATTTACCAACTTACCAACTCTATCTTTCACCACTTGAAACGCGTTCATTCGGATCCTTCGCTTCGCCTTATTACTTTATTTTTTTCATTATTATTTTCATTCGCCTTTCCGTTGCTCTAATTATCGATAATACTAAATGACAGTGGAGTAAAGTATCAGTCGTCGTTTCATAAAAAAATTTTCTGGGCGCGATAGTTTTGTTTACCATTTATGCGTCGCCGCTAGAATGTTCGCTTTACAAAAGTCGTCGTGCGAAAAGTTTGTGGGCTTTATCGCGGAACGCACCTTGGCACGAGTCAGCAGTGATGGCACCTGTCGCTGTTAGTACTGTCGATAATCTGGAATAAAAAGGACTCCGCCAACCAAAGTGAAATCGACTTTTCACAGGTTTTTTTATAGCTTTGTTTTTTTCCATTCACGCACTCTCCGCTTCCGACATAATAAAAACGTAAGTTTCTTTCATTAGCTTTTAATTAATCATTAGTTTTTCTTCGTGTTATTTCTTTTTATTCGCTTTTCATTCTTCAATCTCTCTATTTTTTTTTTTATTTGTTTCCAAACGATCGCGACGTCGTACGCAATCGTGCTAAAAGGGTACGGACGCGCTGCGCGCGTCCTGCGTTCTTCCTTTCTTTTTAGGTAATGTATACGTTTACAACCAAAACTTATCGCGACGTTTGCAGCTTTAGCTTTCATATCTCTTATAATATGGCTTTTAAAGATAAGGAAAGTATCGTTTATTTATTTATTTATTTTTTTTTTTAAGTTTTAAAGCTTCTTTAGTCGCTCGTTCAGTCCCTAACTATGAATGAAAAAATGTATGATACATTTGAAAAGTACGAGAGTTGGTATAAGTGCAAAAAGTACTTCTTTCAACGAGATTTCCTGTGGAACATTTATTCATCTTAATTGTGAATTCAAGTCGGTGCTTTTTGTCTCTTACCGCAGAAGTGAATTTTGACTAATATACAAACTCTAGTACCGTTTGAAATATCGAAGATTGCCCACAGGTCATGGTCTCATAAGATCGTATTTTTGAGCATTCGAGAATCTTTATTTGGTAATTCGCGTTAAGAGAGAAAATATCAGGCGCCCAAAAGTTTTCTTACAGTATCGCTTCGGCCGGTAAGGAATTTAGGAAAACTGCCCTGCAACAACGTTTTGTTCGCTTTTCCTGTTTTATACTCAGTAATAAAGAGAATTACATTTATTTTTATTACTGAGATACGCAATGTATATAGTCGCAGAGTTATATTTCAACGAATTCAATTTTACTTTAATTTAAGCTTGAATAAAATAATCAAGAGTGGGTTACAGTTTATATTACGATACTTCAAGATGATTTTTATCGATTTAGCGTATATATCCGTAAACGTCATAATTCCGTGTTCAATCGCAACATCACTCCTTCGAAGTTTTATTTTTTAAATCTTTAGATGGCTACAGTGAGATGATAAATGAAATGACAATATAATAGTTGTGTGACTTGCTTTTTAATGAACTCAATCATTAAAATAAAGATTATACTCCAGAAAATTGAGTACGCGCAAAAAAGAACATCTTTTCGCCTTGTTTATCTTTCTTAAATACTACATTGTTAATGATTGAGAAAACCCAAATGCAAAATTATAAGGAACAAACTTTTATAACTCTTTTTATATCAGTTCTGCATCCGTATACCAATGGAATGTCATTTCTGTTCAACTGTGCATTGATTTGGTTTTTACTACGTTCGAGTCTTACAAATTCGTTTCTATCAGACAGCTTCTTGATACCTCGATTCAAATATTTAAAAAAACAATAATGTTCGTTTTCAATACTACTTTTATGTTAATCAAATTAATTTCGTTGACTTCGTTGCTTTGCTGAAAGACTTCTTATAAATGTTAAAATAACATTATTAATATAAGAAAGTAATTAACTTCACTGTAAGTATAATTTGTTACAAAATATCGTTTTTAATTTGATAATTACATTTATATATATTAAGTTGGAAACCAATTTTTGGTTAGTAACCAATGTACTTTATAAATATAGATGTTTTTATCAAATTTTGGTAGCATTATGGTAACTTATTAATTAAAAGAGTATTTCATAATTTATATTTTATAAATAATCTAATTAAAATTACAAAGTATCTTTGCATGTTAAATTTCATGTTTTTTTTTTAATTATCCATTCTAATGATGCACATATGTAGTTAGCAAAATTTAGTACTTTAGTTGCTTTTAGTTATTTTGACAAAATTCAACATTTTTATTGTTTCATTTGGCAAAAATGCATTTGGCCTATGGGGAGGCCGCTTTGTTTTGACCCTAAAGATGTTTTGTATTTATATACATATTTGGATAGTAGCGTCGGAGAAAATAAATCGAGTGAATATTTTTCATAATTTCTTCATGTTTGATTAAAGAGATATTCTTCAAATTCGTGAATAAGAGAAACTGTATATAAAAATAAAATACACAAGTTTTTCTTTGCATTATTAAAAAATATTATATTCTATATTAATCTTCAAAAGTACAACGAAATTAACGTCATCAACAAATCAAATCATCCAGTGTGTGAAAACGCACTTTACATGACTTTCGAGGATGTGAAGACAGATCATTTTTTTTAATAAGAGAGTTGCAAATCTTCATTAATTAATGATTTACAGTCTTTGGAAAATCCGAGAAAAAATGGTGAGAAACTTTGGCACCATGTGATTTATATTACCATTATTCAAAACCAAAGTTTCATCTATAATGAACTTTTAAACAAGCAAATCCTAAAGCAAATCATACAAATATTGCAATCGATTAAAATAGTAACGTGTTTTACGATTATTATAAATTCATTTTTTTATAATTATATTAAATTCTGAAATTGTTTACAATAATTGATGATACCTTGAACATATGTACAAGATTATAAGTTTTATAATCCGTTTTGGCTTTTGGCACAATTTTCCGAACCCTTTGTAGCAGATCTTTTTTTTTTATACAGGTGTATCAACACTAACATTGCGATGTACGGTTAAAATTTAATTTGAAAAATTCCAATAGCTTTATTACGTTGTGCAAGAATAAAGAGCAAAAGATTTTATAAACTGCTGTATACCATGGGTAAAATCATTCGTTTACTTTTGTTGCATTACATAACAAATTCGTGTATCATCAGCTAAACGAAAAGTATTCAAGTATTTACTGGAGTATACATAGTATTACTAGATATTCCGGTATTACAAACAATTGCTGATTAGTCCTTAGCTATTTATATTAGTTCATAACTATTTTACCGAAATGTATGTGTTATCATCAAATAAAAAATAGCAGAATGAAATATAATTTTTACAATGATTTTCTTTTTGAGGGTTCACAGGAAAATTTCGTCGGTATTTCTTTACACTAATAGTGAATTAAAGTTAGTGCACTTATACAAAATTATTGCAAAGAAAACAATTTCATTTAAAATATCTGATAAGGTACGACAGCTGCTCAACGCACATGATTCTAGTCTGCTCTCAATAATTCTATCTCGGATTTTTCAAAAACCGGAATATATATATAAAAAAAAAGAATAATTTAGCATAAGATTCTACAACGGAGGACAATGCAACTCTCTTTCTCACTCGCGTAGCCAGAACGTCAGAAACGCAAAGCGATGACAAACGTGGGGGGGGTGGAAGGTACCGACGGGAGGGTTGGTGGCCTTGTGAAGTATAGGACTTATCTTTAGCCTGTTCTCTCATTTAGAAGCCGCGCGTCCGCGACTTGCGCGAGTCCCGGCTCCTCTTCTCGATGCACCAGTCGCTCAAAGGTTTCCGCTCAGTTGTGGACCGTAGTCGAGGCGTGTTGCAGTCTCTCGAGCTCCTCGAGCGAGACGACGTTCGTCTGGGCGAGCTCGGGCAGTTTGCCGGCGCGCGCCTGTGCCAGCAGCTCCGGGCTGAACCAGCGGGCCAGCTGGTTCGAGGTAGGCGACAAATCGCCGCCGTTGCCGCCGCTACCACCGCCTCCTATAAAGCCTCCCAGACCTGGCGAATTCTGGCTGCGACCGCCCACCGTTATGTTCAGCTGCTGCGGCCGCATGGCTCGACCGTCTAATTTAGCAAATTTAACATTTGGTTAACTTAGTCTATTTTATTAAAAAATTCATTTGTATTTAATACAAATTTCATTTGTATTATAGTTTTATCCGTTAACGCTTAGATGGACCACTTGGATGGATCCCTTTTTATGCTAGTTGTTTACATAGAAAAATTAGAATGCAATAAAAAGTAAAGTGGAAAATTAATTGTTTTGGTATATTATCTGATCTTTTACGATCTAAAGACATACTTCTAAAATAATTATCAAAAAAATTAAAGTTAACAGCTAATATTTTGCTTTTTATCAATTATAACGATGTATTTATCGTTTTTATAGAAACATTATATTAATAAAATGTAGGTCTCATGTAACGAAGACATGACTTCTTATGATAGAGAAAATGTATGTGTTTGTATCTTTTCATAATATTTTTAAAGATTGTTACAGAACCGTGTTGCAATATGCCATTGGTAACAAAATACAAATTACTGAAATTTTTTTTTTTTACCAAATTCGAAGTCATATTAAATTTAGAAAGAATTTCAAAACTTTTAGATCAGTTTTAATTAGAATGATAATGATAAGATGTTTTTGAATTGGCAGCCTGCAAGATCATTGTAATGCATTATTATAATGCTTATATATGATTTTTTTCCCATGTAAACAATTTGTTTTTCGTTTGGACTGAAAACCAGTTCCTTTTTTAAAAATTTAAAAAATTTTAAAAATATTAAAAATATAAAATAATTATTAAGAATAAATTAAATTATATACTTGTTGAATTAGGAGTCAAAAGGATTAGGACAAATGAAGATCTTGTTAGTTGGATTTCGGTGATCCATTGCATGGAATGGGATTAAGATTGATGATTATACCTAAAAAGTCAATGAAAAATGATAATAACATATAATTAAATGAGAATGGAAATTAATTGCATAATGAATAAATTAGATTAAATTTTTTAGAGATAGTTTTTAAATTATACTAGTACTACTAAATTTTTCGACAAAAATATAAATAAAATAACACAGTATATTCTTTAATGCGTGAAAAATATTCCTTATTAATTTTGTATCTGCAGAAAGTATGTATACCGAACGTGCAAAATTTCACTTCGCGTTTGGAAAATTGTACTCAACGGCTTGATTTGAAAACAAAAAAAATGGTACTTCACATGCATTGCAGAATTTTACCAAATAAAAATTTAAATAAATGTATTAGAATTTTAAACGTGCAAATGAGTAAGTACACCGAAAATTTAAATAACAAAAACGATAGAAAGCAAAAGAATGACCACGCAAGGCACAACAATCGAACAACAAACTGACCGGTTCTGTTAGAATTGAAGTTCTGCTGCGAGTTCGCCCGCATCTGTTGTTGCTGCTGCAGCGCAAGTTCCTCCTGGAGAATGGTAAGTTGTCGCATCTGCTTGATCGGATCGGGCTGCTGTCGCGGCGGCCCCATGACCGAGTTAGCCGACTGTTGCTGTTGCTGGGTGTTGCTGTACTGGGACGGCAGGTTCTGCAGGCCGACCGGAGGCTTCGAGCGACCCGAGTTGCCTCCGCCGAATATGGCTGTTCCCACTCGCTGCTGTTGCTGCTGTTGTTGCTGTTGTTGCTGCTGCTGCTGCTGCTGCTGGTAGTCTATGTTGCTGCTGTAGTGGAACTGCTGGCTGCCACCGCCACCCTTCACGATTGGTCGACCTGCAAAGTTATTAGCTCGTTTATTTATTCTTTTACTCGATTACAGCTGAGATACAGAGAAAATAGATTAGTGAAAATTACTACGCTTTTTTTTTTTTAATAGTAAATGAATAATAGTATTATACAAAACAAATTGCTATGATGTATAATAATAGTTAGTACTGTTTGAATAAAAATTACTCTAAATTTGTACTAATTTTTATTACGCTACATAGCGATTTTATACTAGAACTTTATACTAGAAAACGTAGCAATTTCTACAATCAATAGTTTTTCCGTGTAAGAGGATCAACTGCGTTTAACTGATACAATCTTAATTCGTCAAATCAGTAACATTAACAATTTCGAGTGTGTAAATCTTGTTAATTTTTAAGTTTCGTAGAAACAAATGCCTTCTTTTATACAGATTACGTTTTAACACAATCATTTAAAAGAAAAAAAAAAAGAAAGAAAGAAGAATGCGAATTTCGCTGTATGTACACATAATCTCGTCTTCTCCACGGGACTGTCGAAGCAAACACTTTGAAGCGTATTTATAAAGTCCTTATTTAAAATTAAAAAACAAAAAAAAAGATGATAATAAGCCCCAAGATGCGTGGAAGAAAAGTGAGAAGAAAGTAACGGTAATAAAGAAAAAAAAAAAAAAAAAAAAAGAAAACAGAAGCGACAGAGAAAAGAGATGCGAATGGGTTGAGAGAAGATCGTTACCAGGATGCTGCTTTACGGGCGGCTGGGGGTTCGACCAGCCTGGCAGCACGGCCGGCGCTTGCTGCTGTTGCTGGCCGCGCATCGCCGCGCCGTGCCGGGCCAGCACCCCCTGCGCCAACATTTGCACATTCTGCTGTTGCTGCTGAGGGGTTTGCTGCTGCTGCTGCTGCTGCTGCATGTGCTGCAGGTGACCGGCTGGCTGGCCCGGGTTCACCTGGCCGCCTGTACTCCAGAGACACATGTTCACGCTTAGCTAAGCCGACGACCACAAATTCACAGAGGACTTTTTTCTCTTCTTTAATTTGGGCGTTTTTAATGTTTCACATGATTTTTCGCAGACTCTTTTACAGTTTAATGTTTCAATTTAACGGAACATTTTTACTGCGCTCTTTACAAAAAACAATAACTGGTATTTTTTACTCTTTTTTTTTAAACATTGAACACGCCCAAAATTCAAACAGATGTTGGTTTTTGAAGAACGTTTGTGCTAAGCTTATACAATTATTATTTTCAAGCGCAGGTTCAAAATAATAAACAGTCCAAAAAGCAAGCATGCAGCAGTTTTACGGAAAAAAAAAAGCAGATTTGACTAGTGCGGTTTTGTGCTGTTGAAATAACCTTACTCAATTGTGAAAGTAACGACTATTTCAATAACACTACTTACCATAAATTGATACATTCAAAAGCCAAGCCGACGATAAATTATTTACAAGAAGATATTGAAAATTATATTATATGTAAAAGAGATGATGCAGTCTGAGCGAGAAATATGAACACAGCGTTATTATGAAAAATACTTTGTTGAAAATCTAGAGCAGTCCAGCAGAAGAAAAGCAGAAAAAAAATATTAAAAAAAAAAAAAAAAAAATGGCAGGAAAGCGTATAGGAAAGGTGTTACAAGCAAAGTAGTTTATTGTAAAATCTATCAAAGATTAAAGAACTACAAGTGCAGGTGAAGCAGTGTTTTTTTAACGTGCATGACGTTATTGACCCATTGTTGTTTTATACTTCTCGGTTGTCCTGTTACCGAGTTTATTATACAATAAAAAAAAAAATATAAAGAATGACTTTTAACAAACGGTTTTTTGCATGACTCTAGATACTACGATAGCAAAAGCAATCCCATAGGGATGGAAAAGAAGGCAGATCTACAGTTTACACACAAGAGTTATAGAGCACTATTTTTTCTTCAGCACACTAAAGGTGTTAATAGAAACTCAAGTTTATCGGCTTTTTTAAAACCGAAGTATAGAAAATAATTTCTTATTGGTTAGAAAAGAGTTTTTTTTTTTTCATAGAAAGAGGCTTTGTTTTGCAAATCATTTTTCTCATTTGACATTCTAGTTTTGGCCGTAGTTGATTATTTAAAAGTGATTCGCTGTAAGCATAGTCCCACATTTAAATATTTATTAATTTCGGTATACTGCTTTCAGTATATAGTTCGGCAAAAAAACATGATTTAGAAAAGGTATATACCAAAATTTTCGCTTCAGTAACAATGCATTGGCGAAAACATCCGATGCAAATGAATTGATTATTACAAAAAAACCAGCTGCAAATCAACCTCTTACAAGTTTACTATAACTATAAACAAAGGGAAGAGTCTAAGTCAAAACTTTAGTTAATAGTTTCATTAATGCTTTCCTTATTTACGTCTGATGTACTCTGTTTAATTTCACTTACTGTAGATTCAACGATTTTACTTTCAATTATATCAACGTTTTTGTTACTTTCTTCGATCGTAGAAATAACTTTTACAGTACCGTCAACGATTTTTTGATCGTTGTTATTTGCATCGTTAATCATATTACTGGGACCAGCGTCGTTATCGCTAACTTCTGTGATAACGACGGAGTCCTTCTTTAAAGTCTCGGTAACTTCCTCGATTATAACGGAACTCTTTTCTACGTTAGTATACTTCGATTTTAAAGCACACTCCCTTTCGTTGCCTTCGGAGCTAGCCAGTAATTTGCTTGCAAACTTTGAGAACTCGCCATTGAGGCGTTGCTGCACCTTGGCGACGTAAGGGGAGACGTTACGTTTAAGATTGTGCTCTAACTCGGTACATATAAATATCGCACCCTCGGGCTCCTTTTCGGCGGTCATCTTGCGCAGGACAGAAGTTGGTGTGAATGCTAACGGCGTCGGGCTGTGCGTTTGCTTCGCCGGAGAGTTCACGGGTGTACCCGAACGTTGTTGTTGCTGCTGTGCCTGATGCTCCTGTCGCTTGCGATAGTTCTCGCGCTGCTCTTCCAACTTCTTCTTCAGCAGAGCATTCTGTATTATGTTTTGCGTGTGAACTGCAATCTCTCGCGGAGATGGTATTCGATGACCCATCACTACACGTTTAAAAAAAAAAACATTGATGTTACTTTTTTGAAAAATCTTCAACACTATTTCATTCATAATTATCACATTAGATTTACCATTGTTCATGGGTGATGGTATTCTTTGTTGCTGTTGTTGATACATCATCTGTTGAAGCATGTGATCTTGAGGAGTAGGAACATTTGGATGTGGGCTAACCGTGCGAGGAGTTGTGCCACCGTAAAACTTGAGAATACTAACTAAAACCTCCCGATGACGGTGTTGCATTGCCGGATTCTTTAGATGTTTACAAAATTATTAAATTTAAAATACAGATCATAACGTAAACAAGTAAATTAATTAAAAAAAAAAACAAAAAGATACACACCTGTAATTGCTGTACGAGATGTTGCTTAGTAATCTCTCCTTGCTGTAGTCCCCTGATAATGGCTTCAGCTTCAGGTCGTTGCAGCAAGTCCCTGGTAGACGGCGTATTGTTCACTATCATTTGTACGTCCGCAGGTACCGGGCTAACACCGGGCATCCTTTGGGTTTGAGACGATTGCTGTGCACCACCTGCCATCATCATGGAGAGCATGTCAGACTGTTGTTGCTGTTGTCTCTGTTTCTGATGATGCTGCTGGTGCTGTTGTTGGTGCTGCTGTTGCTGTTGGATCTGTAACACCTTCATCAGGTTTTCATGTTGCATCTGCGACTGATGCGGATGCTGCACAGGACCGAGCGGACCAACGTGGTTGAAGGTAGGCATTTGCATCTGCTCCGGATGAGACGGCGCTTGAACTGGAGGTGGCTGAGGCGATGCTTGCTGTTGATTCTTTAACTGAGAGTTAATCAGCTAAAACATTGAAATTTGGATGATTAATTGCAGTTGAATAAAAGTAATTCTAAAAAGTTAATCAGAAATACGAGAGGCTAACCTGCATTAGAGTAATAGGCTGTTGAAGTGGTTGCTGTTGCACTGGTGGGTGTATAGGCGGCTTATTTTGAGGTATAGGCCCATTAGCTGCAGGCACCGCTTGTCCTCCGCTTACTTGTGCAAGCTTATACGAAAAATGGGAGAGTTATTATTCAGTTCTTTTGGGAAGGATAAACAATTTGACAAATTAACTTACAAGCTTCTTAAAGGCAGAAAGATCTTCCTCAGATTTATTTGGCTTCGAGATTTCAGGCTGTTGAGCAGCTGGAACACCACCGCGCATACGAGCTTCTAACTCATCTATCCTCAATACCTTTCCGCTTCCTGAAAATGAAAAAATAAAGTATATTAATATATTTACAATTTCGACGAACTTTAATTTGATTAAATCTTAGAAAAAAAAAGTATCAACTTACCGAGCTGTTCTTTGATGGACATGTTTTTCATGAGTGGCATAACGGGATTAGAAACATCTCCCTGTCCGTTCTGACTCGGTGGTTTGTTATTACGTTGCAACATCTCAAGCAATTTGATTCCAGTGCTAGTTTGAGGCTGCTGGTGATGATGTTGCTGAGGCGGCTGATGCAAGTTATTCTGTGTATTGGCAGCAGGGGAGATTGGGGCAAAATACGCATTCGACTCGGTGACCGATGGAATTTGGATGTTAGGCTCGGAAATATCGTTTAGCAAATTGTTCAGTAGCTCGTCCTGAATAGATGATCTCAGTGAGTCCATCTGCTGGTTCTGCTGTTGTTGTTGCAGTGTTGGACTCTCGCGCTTGAACCATTGGCTAAACCGCGAACCAGAACCACCATTTGTTCCCACGCCATTCTGCGAAAAAAAAATCGAGTTCATTAGAAAAACAAATGTTTAGCATAAAATAATTTGTATTCTAAAAACTGAAAAGTAAGGAAATGTAAGTTTTTACGAAAAGTTACTAACCGTTAAAAGACCTGGGACTCCGGGGAAGCTATCGGATTTAAGAAAATCGTCCAGATTGAAGTCTGACTCGCCTCTTTCTTTCTTTTTGGCATTATTTTGATCTTCCGACGAAGACGATGGTTCCGAAACTTTCTTGCCGGGTTCTTTAATCTTGTCTTTAGGATCCGGAGATTGCGGCTCGTTTTGCTCGGTGATCGGCGAATGTGGTACCACCGTCGTTATCGGCAGGTCCATCGACGTTGGCGTGCTACGACCTGATATAAGTGACAAATGTTAATTCCATTCGAGGTGACTGTAAAATCAGTAGTTCTATCGAAATGTATTTTGCTGAAAGCGTGCATACCTTTAGGACCACAGGTGTTCTCGCTTTTATCGGATGGTGGGTGCGGGGCAGTGGAGGCAGCCGCAGCAGCGGCAGCAGCAGCGGCCGCGGCCGCAGCCGCCTTCTCTTCTTTCTCAAGTGCGGCCTTCTTATTTCGTTTCTTCTGTGCGGGTGACTGCTTCTTCGACTTTGCATTTCCTCCGGCGTTGTTCATCGCTTTGTCCTCGGGTATATCCTCAAAACCGCGCAACTCAATCGTGTCATGCTGCGAGGTTGGACCTGAGCTGAACCACTCTGGCTCCTCATTGTCGCGATCGTTGAATCCTCGCCTGCGATCATTACTGTACCTTCAACAGAATGCCAGACGGGGCAATTTATTGACAATATCCAGGCATCATTTAAAACGTTCAACTTTGTAAGTCTACAAAAAAAATATTGGAATCAATTATAAACGAATTTCATATTCAGTAAAAATTATACAGAGCGTATTTAATGTAACAATATTTACTTGAGCAGATTCCACTTATCCGCGTATCCAAGCTTTTATTTTATTGCGATAAACAAAGAGAGATAAGATACAAACCAGAATCGCCTCTTAACGCAAGATATAAATAGCTCATTTGAAGTTCAAAGCAGTATGCATTACAACTGTTTGTTAGGGAATAAACTTCTCCATTACACTTACCTGCCACGATCTCGACCACCACGTTCCTTTTCCCGATCGTTCCTGTCGAGGCGGTCTCTGTCCCGGTCGCGATCGTTCCTGTCGAGGCGGTCCCTGTCCCGGTCGCGATCGCGATCACGGTCCCTGTCCCTGTCGCCGAAGTCTCTGCCGAAGGACCTGCGCTCGAAGCGATCCAGGCGATCGTCGCGATCCCGGTCACGGTCGCGACGGTCCCGCTCGCTTTCTCGCAACGAGCGATCGTTCGACGGCCGGTCCCGGTCACGATCTCTGTCGCGATCGCGATCCCGGTCCCGATCACCCGGCCTGAAGCCGTAGTCCGAGTCGTGCTTGTCGTTCTCCAGACGGAAGTCCCACATATCGCGCGTCAGGATGCGCCCGCTGCCAATCCGCCGGCCCGCCTCCCGATGGGATATCTGAAACATCGACAACTGCTCAATCGAATGTAGTCTCGTTTGTTACACATTTGACGTTGAACGAGATATCTTTTCGTAACGTTAAATTTCAGAACAATTATTTTCATTACAGTTTCACTGAAACCTACGTATACGACAGGATATCTGGTTAACGGCGCAGGCAGATTTAATATTAGCTGAGCTCATTCGTGACAATCTGGACTTTGTTTCAAAACTAAGTGGTGTCGCAAAGGCTAGCCTCGACTACATAATGAAAACATAACGATATCTCTGCATTTGAGCTGCAATCCATTATTGTCACGCTGCCAATAGTGGCCAAATCGGCTCGGCGAACGAACCTCAGTCTTTCCAATTGGGCTGACGGGGCGCTTGTTGACGGGCTCGGTGACGTTGACGAAGCACCCGGAGTTGAAGCTGCGCCGCTGGGGACTCAGAACGATGCCGTCCTGCTCCTTGCGAATGCGCTCCCGGGGATCGCCGCTGCGACGCTTCGCGTGATTTTCGACCGCAGGCTCGGTGCCGCGCTCGCGTTCGCGCGCCCGCGACTCGTCGTCCGGTGGCGTCTCGCTACGCTTGTGGTCCAGATGCCAACGCTCCGGGTCCCATACCCCGCGCGAGCTGCAAATTAAAATTTTTTTTTGTTAGTTTAACGATTCTTTATTTGGCATCTATTATAGAAATATCTTCTATTATAGAAATTTTTTGTGAAAATGGGCATCAAATTCGATGGCAACCGATTCGAAAAAAAAAACAAAGAAATTTCCTAGGGCTTTGTAACTTTTAGGGTTCTTTTATACATTGGTAAAATAACTGCAAACAAATTTTTGGGGGGAATAGCGATGATTTCGCAATGAAAACCACTGCATTTTCGAATCGACTGCTAATTTTAGTGTTATAAATTCTTTCTTTTTTGCTCTATACGTTTTTATAGTAATAGAGTTTTTATAATAATTTATAATAATAATTTTATACACCGAGAAGAAAATTCAGTAATTACAACTAACCATTACTTCTTTTAACTAATAATCACTTGTTTCAACCAAATATTAGATGAAACAAATATCAGAACAATTAATATCATTAGTTGTGATTACTGACCTTTTTTCAGTGTAATAATATTATAGTAATAAAGCTTTTACATTTAAAGCAATCTAATTTAACAAAATTTAAATAAAGTATTTTTTATTAAATTATTTGCGTAGCATAATTAAAGTATGAAAAATAATAATATATCTTGGTAAAGTTTTATAAACTTTTTTTGTTGCATTTTAGAAAAACTCACTTGTTATAGGCAGGATCTAAACAGTCTGGTTTCCGTTTCGATAAAGGAAGAACCTTGATTTTCATTAGCTCTTCCTGTAAAAAAAAAAATGAAAATATGATATGAATATATATCATTTTCACCCTTAGCACTTGAAAAGTCCACTTTATTGACCTCCGCAGAGGGAGTAAAGTGATACTTTTTAGTCACAACATCACTTTACTCC
>JAWWEN010000020.1:3360880-3388014 GCA_035582955.1 Sycophila texana
ATTCTGGTAAAATTAACTATATTTCGGTTTACTAGGGTGTATAGTTAAATTTACTTTTGACTTTTTTCTCAGTGTACAAAAGAAATTTTATTCGAGCCACAAATTCAGAATGTTAAAATCCTACATTACCGCATCGGACTAATTTACAATTTTTAATTATGAAACATCAGTCCTGTTTTATACGTGAAAAGCGCCTCGATAGGTCATTTGACGAACGTATCGAAAACATTTAAGAGCAATTTTACGAGATCGTTCGATGATAGGTTTCACGGCGCTGCCCGCGGTATATTATGCAAAGGTTCAATTTCGTCGCGATGAGTGCGGTAACGCATTGAATAATATCGAAAGCGCCAAAGGGGCCCGACGACAAGGTGCCTCGGTTAGTCCTTATCGAGAGATATTCTAGCCGCTGCGAGAGTTCGCGCAAAGCAATTACGATAAATGGCAATAATTCAGTTTTAAGTGCCATCCGAACTAAAGTGTTAGCGCAATATAGCGCGGCGGACTATTTACGCTCTGCGGCGCAGTCGTAACTGCGCATTTATGCCTTCCCCATCCAATTATTTTGCGCAATTACGATTCGACTCTGATTAAGACGTCCGATGTCGACTTTTATCCGGCATGAGGTCTGTCTGTTTGTTTCTTTCGTACGTTGGGGAGCACTTTTTAAGAAAATTCTCAGGAAAAGCCAGGGAAAGTACTTTATACTCGGTATAAGCTGCGAAACGTGGGTTCGTCAAATAAAAATTTAGCGCATTTATAATATTTCAGTTTGGGGGTATAACAATATTTTTATTTATTTCTTTTTAAGTATTTTTAAAGCCTTTGTTTTGTTTTGTTTTTTGTGCCATTTAACGTGATGTCTCTTTTGTGTGTAGAACATTGTATAGAATCAAATTTTCAACAATTATCAATAGTATCAGTTTAGCTATACGTATTTTTCAATTTTTTATTTCTTTTTGTTTTAGTAAAAAGCTTCATCCGTTCAGCCTTTTCTCTTGTTACAAAAGCTGTAATGTTGTATCCTTGATTAATTAAAAATATTAATATTCTAACTTTTCTTTTCCGAATCAATCGAAAATTCTAGATTTTATTAAAACGTGGGAGAACACCATACGGAAAATAATGTTTTTAATCATTTCGCGGGAAAGGTAAAAAAACGTAAAACATTACTGGATTCGTCATGCTCTGCTGCCCCGATAATAAACTTTTAAAACTAGACATTAAATGCACGTATTAAGAAGATTTCGCAGTAACGTGTACCGTTGCAAGTAGACCTGAGTTTCGTAATTTGGATTTAGTTACGTCTATATAAAAAATGCTTAATAAAATTCATGTATAAGTAAAAATTTTTCAGAAACTCGATATTTGGGGTCAAGAATCTTGTCAGTTAAATGTTTACAGGGTCTTAATCCTTAAGTTTATGGGGACAAGTTCTAGTTTACATATTAATAATTATATTTATTGGGTTTATAAAAATTAGTTTATGAGGTCCAAAATTTAATTTATGAAATTAATCGTTCAATTTATATGGGATTAAGGATTGAAGGGTTATTGATTTAAAGTTTATGTTATTGGGCTTTGAGAATTTGGTTTTTATGGTATTATCTGTGCAGATGATGATCAGTTAAAGATATATACACGGAGAGAAATTTTTTAGAAAAAATTACAATACATATAGTAAACCGAGTCACAGACTGACCAAATGAAAAAATTTACCAGACTGGCGAGCATAAATTACTAGAATTACAGCAAAAATTACTAGAGTTATAGTTAAAATTACAATACTGTATAGTAAAAATTAGTTAAAGTGTAGTAATTTTTGCTCGTCAGTCTGGTAACTTTTTTCGTTTGGCTAGTCTGCGAACCACTTACAAGTTACAAAATTTCTCTTCGTGTAGGATGAACGCAAATGACTAAACTGGAGTCAATAAGTGAGTAAACATAATTTCATCGCGCGATCCTATGAAAAACCCATAAGGACCATCTCGATCTCGATGTTAAAAAGAAAAAAAACCAATTCAATTATATGTTGTTTTTGCTTTTTTAAAACAATCTTAAGCGTTAAATTGAATGCGTAAACTTTTATGTAAATTTAATTATCTCATAAGCACAGTGTTGAATTCACGATTAAATATGATTAATCATGATAATGTTTAAAGCGTGATTATAAGCTCCTCCATAAAATTAAAAAAGAAATTAATCAAAAGTTGCATTTATTCGTGGGTCCGCAAATTCAATGTTTCAACGTCAATTTCAAAATTACACTGAAGATAAAACTAAAAAGAATTTTTAATCCCCGAATAGTAATGGCCATACGTTCAATTAAAAGCCGCAGCGTGCAACGATTCCCCGAACAAACGAAAAACTCGAACACTCGTTCGCCACGCGCGCGCCAAAAAGCGCAAAGAAAAACTTAATAGTCCTTCAAGCGCTCGACATTTCGGATTACACGAACAGCCGCCCGATTAGCTCTAATTTCGCCGAGGGAGCGACGAAGCAACCAATAAAAAAAAAAAAAAAAAAAAAATACTCGTTTGGGTCGCGCGCGATCGGGACTCGCGTGAGCAGCCGGTCGCAGACGCCGGTCTCACCGGCGCTGCATATTCCGCGTTCCTCAGCTTTCTCCGCGCGCGACTCGGCCACGGCGGGATTAGAATGAGCTCTCCGCGGTCAGAGCCGTTGCGCAAGCGGTAAAAGTATCGCGCGGCGGCGCCGGTTTAATAGAAAGGCCAGATGGGCGCGCGCGCGGGGCCCCCCCCCCCCCCCTCCCTCCTCCACCGATATTGTGCGCGCGGCGATAACGGAAGTCCATCTTTCTCTTGCGTCGAATTGCCGCGATTGTCCCGTAACGATTGTTACGCGATTGCGCAAGCCGACGTTTCGCGAGCGAGTTGGAGGAAGGGGGACGGGGCGCGCGCAAAGTGCACGACGCGCCGCGCTCGGAGCGTTTCGCGGCATCTTGCCGATAGGCAGGGTTATTGGACTCCCCTTAGGGTCATGGATTGCTGGGTCGTTTTACACCGAGAGAAATGCTGCGCGCATTTGAAACTGTAACGTGAAATTATTTGTACTTTTTGGTAATGGTAACTTCTAGTGTGAATAACAAGTTTTTCAAGGAAATAATTATAAACCACACGCGTAACCGAAGGAATATTATCTATCGAGAGACGTTTTAAAAATTGTGAATACTAAGTACTCTAAAGAGGATAATCTTTGGTTTAAAGAAATTGAAAGGTTTTGTAAGCAGGTTTGTTACATATTCACTTGCTATGCTTCAAAGTAGCAACATTTTTTTTAACCCTTTCGTACCGCATACCCACTTTGTTCAAGATGCTGTAGAAAACTGAAATTAAGAAATTATTTAATTTTAGTTTTCTACAGCATCTTGAACAATCATCATTTTTATTGCACATTGTTGACAGTTCACGATTCCGCACACGTCTTTCCCTGTAAATCTGAAAAAGTGAACATAAATGAAAATGTAAACATAAAATAGTGACATTTTGTATGTGAAAATTGGTCCACATATTGAATCAGTGGACAACACTTGACATAAAAAATGTTACTATTCACATTTTCCAAGTGAATTTCACATTTTCATATTTATAGAGAGTTGATGAAATAATTTACACATTCAGCCTGTGTAAAGCTATAATTCACTAACGCAAATTTCAACTACTTCATGGAAAATATAATTTTTCGCAACTAATAAGAAGGTCATAAACTTAGTGAGAACTATATAAACATTTTAATTATTAAGCTGCTGCGCAAACTACGCATTGATTTTAACACTCGCAGGTTTCCAAGCAAAGATGTTAAGTCACACGAGAGGAGAGCATCGTAAAGCAGCGCAACAAGGCCGAGCAAGCCTCACCAATTATTACGGCACGGCAAAAAAGTACCCGGACTCCGGTGGACAGAGCGATTTATGATCGGCAAGTCCACGAGCACAAGTGCGCTTTCACCCCACGTGATGCGTGAGGCGCGGCCCGTCAGACTCACGGACACTTCCTGGACTGGGTCGAGAAGATCGCCCGACGGAAATAGTGATTTCGCAGCAGTATGTTGCGTTGGCGGAATTTTTTGCGGAATTTTTAGTGTGTCGTTGGTAAAGCGGGGAATTTCGCGTGTAAGCTCAGCTTCAAGGGTAACCTCAGCATGATTAGTGTGGTGTATCGTGTTCGGTACCTGTCACTATTTTGTGTAAATGTAACTTATTTATTTTATTCACGGAATCTCAATCCTCATCTACACTTAGGTGTAAAAATTCTCTCTTATACCTGGTAAAAACTGTCATATTAAAATTATTTCTTGTTCATAGGAAAGAACATTTAATTATTTTAAAACTGATTGATTGATTAATTAATCAATTAAAATTAATTAAGGTTATTTAATTATGATAACATTTTAATAAAGAGCAAAAGTTTTGAATTAATTTTGGAGTTTACGTATAGGACATACTTTTGTAGATTGAAAGTGTTAAAGATAATTACAACATGACCTTCCAATGAATATTTTTTTTATATAAATATAAAGAACCTCAAAAACAACTTTAACTATTATTTCTAATGCAAGTGCAAAATTACTTTTGAGACTCTTAAAATTGAATGGATAATTTTTATTGGAAAATTTAATGCACGAAAAAGAGCTTCTATATAACAATAAATCTGTTGCGTAAAATTCATTAAGTAGTGGAGTACAATGCATGACGGGTTACCGATCCTTTTTTGCCGCCTTCATTTTCAATTTATGTTTCATTTAGATTTTTCGGTTCTGCTTTCGTAATGTTAATATATGACTTGTTAACTCATAATTATTCGGTAATTTTTTTTTTTTCATCGTAGCAAAAGCCACGGGTACATTCATCGTTGAGGAATTGCCAGTAGTGCTTTGTTCCCCTTTTTTTCGAAACTCCGACTCCGCGCCGTTACACTGTTGGAGAATTTATGAATTATTTCCCGGCAGTTGAAAGTCTAACTTATTATTGCAATTAATGAGTGAAAACGGAGTTTGACTCGCTCAAGCTGGGATGATAAAAGGTTTGCCTCGTGACTTTTTAATTTTTATACTTCTAGAGCAGTTTCAGAATATTTTATAAAATTTACACTGCACACACATGTAGTTACAGTTATTATAAAATAATGGTTTTGTTCATTACAATCTTACAGTTATTAATAGACTCATTTCAATCCAATAACTGAAGTGAAATCTATTTTACTGTATGAATGTACATAATGTACAATCAACTCAGCCATTAGGTTACATTTGCACTAATATACAATATAGAAACTATTACATAAATTGTATCCTGCAAAAATACGTAGTTGTATTTTTAAGAATCTAAACTTATCACTGATGAATAGCATTTATTATTTCACTACATATTGTTTTAATTTACTATTTTTCAAAATTATAAATTCGATTAAATAAATCAGAGTTTGACACTCCGATAACTGCAATCAACATACAATTAATATGTAGTAGCATTTACACAAAACATATTTATCAAAATACGATTAAATCCGCTAATTAATTAATACGCTAATTAAGCATTATCCCTTGTTTCTGAAAATCTGTAATTACAAATTAACGATCATGCAAATTTTCGCTCACCAGCAGTAAACTTTCAAAAATACCTCCCGCGTATAAATTCGCGGAGTAAATAATCGAAACACGAGAATTCGGCGGAGCAGAAGCTAAAAAAAAAAGCGCGCTCGAATCGAAAAGCGAGAAGTCACGCGGAAAAAGTAACTATAGAGGCTCAAGCTCGAGGGGGGATACTCCGTGAGAACGTGCACTTTGCGAGGCCCGGGACGCCTCTCGGCTCACTCGGTCAGCGCGAAATTGCGCGCGATTTCCGTCGAGCACCTCGCGAAAGGAAAGTTTTCTCGCGCCTAAGGTCGCGCCGCGGCGCGGCAATTTGCATTCCCGCGGCAGGATGACTCCGGACTCCGGGACGTTTATAATGCAGCCGGTAATGCGCGCGTTCGATGGCGCAACTTCCCTTCCCGCCTAATTGGAGGATAACGGTCGATACGCTTTTCATCGTTGGCGTGGCGCGAAGGTCGATCGCCGCGTTAATTATTTTTTTTTTCCCCACTGTTTACTGATCATTATCGGCCCGTGCGGGGATCGCTTGTTATTATAGTGTTGACAAAACTCGAGGAAAAAATTGTGACAGTCTTGACACAGATAAAAAGTCAATTTTCTCATGTCGTTCATCGCAAGTAAATATTTCTTAACACCCGAATGGAAATAAAAATCGTATACGCTTGAATTCATTTTGGTAGGTTACCGCATGTAATACCACATTCATTAACTATTTTTTTTTCTTCCTTATAGAGGAATCGACTTCAAGTCACGTCCTCGAATTCATTAACTATTAAGTCAGTGACTTTGTCAGGAAGGATTTTTTATCTGTGTACGTGCGAGTTTAAAGTGGGAAGGAATTTTCAGTAGTTACAGATGGATACGTACGTAAACTTTCAGTAGTTACAGACGAGTACGTAAAACTGTCTAAAAATGCGGTATGAACTGACATCAAAATTGAAAACATTTTCTTACACGAGGAAAAAAAATATGGTAGTCATTAACTGAAAAAGGGAGCAAGAAGGGTTTTCAGTAGTTACAGATGGGTACGTACGTAAACTTTCAGTAGTTACAGACGAGTACGTAAAACTGTCTAAAAATGCGGTATGAACTGACATCAAAATTGAAAACATTTCCTTACACAAGGAAAAAAAATATAGTCATTAACTGAAAAAGGAAGCAAGAAGGGTTTTCAGTAGTTACAGATGGGTACGTACGTAAACTTTCAGTAGTTACAGACGGGTACGTAAAACTGTCTAAAAATGCGGTATGAACTGACATCAAAATTGAAAACATTTTCTTACACGAGGAAAAAAAATATGGTAGTCATTAACTGAAAAAGGGAGCAGGAACGGTTTTCAGTAGTTACATATGGGTATGCACGGCCCTTTGTGACAAATGGAACAGCTGAACTTCGCTGATGAGAGTTTTATTTATTTGAATCCAAAATAGGATGGTATAGCTGTCAAAAAGCTACGTTAGATAATGAAAATAAAAAATATTTATAATTATTCTGAAATTTATTTTATTTTACACTCAATTATGTAATACGGCCACTTTTCGCCCCGGAAAATCGGGACTAGTTTTCCTATTAAGGACTGGACAATTCAGATAAAATTGAAGAAAAACTCGTGAACTTTTCTACCCGGAGGATGCCGCGATAATATTCTTGACCTACGTAATCTTATTTCATTGAGATGGGGTTGCAATAATATTAGATTCAGTTTTTTTTTTTGTAACATTATCATTCCGATAGAAAATTCCATATATTCATTGGTAAAGCATTTTCATCAATTTGTCGATTAATGCTTGAAAGGATATTTAATTAAAAAGGGTCCATTCTAAAAGAATGTTTCTAAAAAAAATTCGAATAATTCCATTAGAATTAACAAAATAAATATTGAATTCTTTTAAAACAACAGTACTGACGAAACTTGTTTACTAAAAGCTATATGTGCGGTAACCTTTTAAAAATTTAATGGGAAATGGAGTTACGTACTACAGTAACTTCGGCATTATATATTTACGTCGAAAGCCAATATTCGTTCTTTTTTTTTTTTACATTCTCTTATGTTCCAAAATAAAATCTAATCCAAGTCAAATCAATATTTCCCTAGTACGCTCTCTGCAAAAGATTTACAGATAAAAGGTGAAATCTTCAAAGCGATTTTACAATCATCTATTAATATTAATTTTGTAAATGCAATTATTCTTTTCATCTATTAATATTAATCTATTCATCTATTAATATTAATTTTTAACCTGCAATTATTTTTTTTTTCTTCTCGGACACATGACGAAGCCGTGGGGCTAGCCCGAAACCGATGCGTCGCTTAATGAGCCGTCGGTGGTAATCGCGCGCGAATCTCCGCGAGATTAGGCGCGTTACGCAACGCAAGAGTGACCCGACACGCTACGATTTACACCAGTCTGGGTCGCTTTCGAAACCAGAAGAGCCTGGCTTCGATCGCCTGTGGAATGCGCGGGAGGCTGCGAGTTGTCTCGGTTCGATGCTGACACAGTGCCCTTTAATTTTTTTACGCAATGTATTTTGTACAGTTTGATGAATTAAATGACTATTGACTATTTTTTTTTTTAAATTAACTTACAAATTAATTATCGACTGCTTGCTTAAGGGGACAAGCCTATGTTAAAGCTCGCAAAAATTGAGACGTATTCTTTAACCGATCTAAATTTTTCTACAAATGCATTTATTACCATATTTTTTTTTAAAGACATCTTTCTTTTAAGACCAACTATATTTGAGAATTGTTATTACCATATTTTTGTTTAAAGACATATTACATGTACACCTTTTTTTTAAGACCAACTATATTTGAGAATTGTTAATATTTTTCATTTTTAGGTAACAAAATGCTCATTTATTTGCCTTCATAATTAGAAAGGTATTGTTGAAATTTCTTTCGCTGTTTCATTAAATTCGTTTCAATTTAATATTCGCGTAAATTGGAATTGCGAAGCAATATACAATTTTAAATGAGGAGATGCTTCGTTCATTCGTCAGAAAAAAAATGAACTTTAAAATGCAGAGTATCGTGCTATAAAAGTACGAATTTTAATGAAACATGTAAGTTGTTGTGTAAAATTTAATTTAGCTCACTTGATTTGAACGGCAACCTAACAAAAAGAAATGGTTCAGTAAAATAAATATTTAAAATTAATTATTAAGATTTATTTTTAAAAAGTTAAAGGGCTTTAACATATCATTGTTAAAGCTAACTGTTTTCAATTCTATTTTATAAGAACATAGTTTATTATTAATAATCGAGCATATGACTATAACTGTAAATCTTTTTAATAATGCTTTATTATTGATTTTTACCTAACGTACGTATATTCAATTAGCACATTGACTAATAGGGTACTTCATCTAAATTTTATATTATATCTCAAAAGCCGCAAACAAATATAGTTCATATCATAATATTATATCATAAACTACGTTGATTCTAATTATATTATATCATAATATAAACTATAGCTATTGTACAATATAAATTATATTTATATCATAATATAAACTATATTTATTGTATAATATAAACTATATCTATAACATAATATAAACTATATTTATTTGTGGCTTCTAATGGTCCTTTTCTTCTCAGCGCTTGTTACCGAATCCCGACGGCTTCGCTTTAACTCGAGTCAAACTATATGCACGCCAGCAGTGCAAGTACTATTAGCATCGACAATTAATGTTACGTACCGTCCGAGTCGCGCGTACGCGGAAAAGGACAAGTTCGGGCTCGTTTTGCTCATTCGTTAGAACCATATTGTTATCTGCAAACTTTGCATACACCGTAACCAAACCGCTTCCTTCCGCCTTTTACTATCTACCACGAAAACGTTTGCGTAGTGCTGCTGCAATTCGTTTACTTGCATCCAAACCGATATGTTGTTTTGTTCTAATTACCACCGCGGACTTGGCTCCCCGCACAGCTTTTTATAGTTTATTTACCTAATTGGACCGTTTCAGAGGATCGTAAAAAGCAATTGAGTCGGAGAACAGATACTGAGAATTTTTCGCAAGGGCCGAGCGATGACTTCTTCGCGAGTGATCAGATTCTGCAAGAGAGAAAGAAAGATGCCCGGGCTATTATTTCAAAACTAAATTTCGCGCTCTGTAAAAATAAATAAGTGAAATTTGACTAAAATAAGTGAATAGTCACTTATTCCACGTGAAAAATCTTTTCTCTTCACTTGCTGCAATAAGTGGAAGATATTTAACGTGAAATAAGTGACTATTCACTTATTCTAGTCAAATTTCACTTATTCATTTTTAGAGGGCGTGCAGCTGTTTTTCTCCGGTCAGTTGATTAATCGCGAAACGAAATATAATCAATCAAATTTCACGTGTCAAAGGTCATGCTGCACGTGAGCCCTCGTCGCTTAATTGGTTGACGTGGAAAAATTAAATGAGTTCGGGGCGTTTGTTAAAAAGCAATGAGTTTGCGAGCGAGATGTATTGATGCGTTCAAGCGCATACATAAATATATATATTCTGATTAAGTGAATTAAGTAAATTAATAAAGAACGAGTTTTATTTTTAATCCATAATTTGAGATTTTAATAGGGACTCGTTCGTTGAATGGACTTACCACACACGCGCGTCAATTGCTCAACAATTTTGCAATTTCCATTTACCTTTCTCAATTTTTCCGCAGCCGAGCTGCGTTTTACTGGAAGGATCGATTAAGTATTCACTGCTCTGCACGGAGAATTTGTATGACCATTATATGCATTTGCCTAATTCAAACATAAACAATTAAATAATCCCCGTAAACAACTTCAATGGAATTCTGCAATGGGGCTGCAATTACTGGAAATATCAATTGAATTCAGGGTTCGGCGAGGAGTTCATTATACGCGTTGCTTAATTCACAAATTTCAAGTCTAAAGTCAATATTCTTTAACCTATTATTTGAGACGTGCTTAATTGTTAGGCGTCGACAAATACTGATATGTATAAATATTTAGAATAAAAACTTAGAAGAAATATAAATATTTTTTCAAATTATTTATATATTGGTGATGTTTTTGTGCCGTTTAGTGCAATTCAAAGGACGCCTTTTATCTTATTATTCGACATTATTTCAAGATAATGCATGATTATTTTCAGTCAACAAATTATCAGGGCTCAGTGCGATTTAGATTTTTTTTTAAAATTATTTAAAGATATGTTAAATTACACATTGGAAAGATTAAATTACACAGCGACAGCATTTTTCGTGTGTAGTTGGTTTTTCAAATTGCAGAAATTTTTCGAGTGAGATGTATGATAGATGTATGATAGAAGATTACGTTATATAGAAATCATACGAGAAATTGAGATCACGCAAGAAATCATAAGAAATACCTCAAGGAATCATAAGAGAAGTTACTTTATAAATCACGGTATATTATCGACTTCTCATGTGAAGAAATACGAGAGAAATTTTCTGAAAATTAAGTGAGAAATCATAAAATTCACGCGAGAAATCACAAGAAAAATCACACAAAAAATTACGTGACCTTCACGTCAGAAATGACATGAAAAATCTTATAAGAAACACTGGCTTCTTTGAGATGCTGCAATTATCTCTTTATTTCTCACGTGTCATCTAACGTAATTTTTCATTTGAGAAGTATGCTCATAGCTTCATATTTCTCATGAAGGAAAAGTTGTTTCATTTAAAATACAAATCTTATATTATTTTTCACAATACAACTAATGTAGTGATTATTAAAATCACTTAATTACTTAAGGATTGGTTTCGTAATCTCACACGATTTTTTGTGAGATTTTTTACATATTAATTTCTATTAGATTGAAATGTCATCTATTTTATTAAATTAACTCACAACTGGAACAACTGACCTTTCTTCATAAAAATAATAGTGAAAGGAACAAGCGGTTAGATACTTATCTTGGTGACTCAGAGGAAGTATGATTTGAACCTGTCAAGTTAGCACTACCAAAGTTTAAGTAGTATCAACTGAACATTATTACAATTATGTTTATGTGCGCAAAAAATTGAACTTTTCAGTTGATGTGTGACAGATTTTTTCGCAATACAGCGCAATAAAATGCTGAATCTTATTTTATTTCAAAAATTACAAAAATACGCTAGGTAAGTATCACCGAAAGCGTCACCTTGTGAATATTATTTTTCTATTTTTACAATTGTTATAAAACTTTTTTCTCGCCTGTAGCTCCGAAAGCCTTGAACCCCTCCTGCAACCTGATAATAAGCAGAATATACCTGCGATCGTTAAAAACCGAAAAAAAAGAAGAAAAATCACTAACTCCGCGGTGCGGAACAAAAGCTGGAATATCGGGCGCGTCCGCGAGAGAGCGAAACAAAAGGAGGGTGAAGGCGAGGCCGGAGAAAAAATCGATGTACAGCGCGATTTTAGCCGATCCTCCACGCTTGGGAGACTCCCACGGCGGAGGAGGCCGATTCCGCAGGACGAGGTCGCAGCTCTCTAAAGTCCGGCAGATCCATCGGAGGAAGTGTCGAAACGAATCCGCGAGATGCAACGGCAGCCGAGGCTTGCGGTGCACCGCCCCGTGAAGGAGGCGGAAAAAAAAAAAAATCATGTGCAGGCTGCTTTCGCCCTGCTTCCGCTCGGCCCGCGGCAGACCTCGCGCAATCGATACGTTTTAATCGATTTCCCTGCGTGTCCTGGTGGCGACGCTCGAAAACTCGTTTGCCTCCTTTTTCTTTCGCCGCGCGGTGATTTGGAAATCGTCGATTTCAAAAGTTCGCGTGACGCACGCGCTTATGAGCATTTTTTTTTTATTTATTTTTTTTTTTTTTAACGAACTTTTCGCTTTTTTCCGATGCGCTGTTTTTGCGGGCTCGCCGCGCGGAATGCCGCTCCTACGCGGTGCGTATACCTTTTCCATTTTGCCCGTTGCAAAAAATCCGCGGGTTAACATATGCAATTTTGCTTTTTTTCTTCATGGGGTTTATGAAACGCGCCCCGGTTCATTGAACATTAAGGTCTCGCTCTTGCGCCAAAGGCACGGCTCGTATGAATATTCAATGCGTGATTCAGCGACATGGCCCGTGCACTGGTTCGATAAGCTTGGCCTTCGCAAAGCTGTCTCGGGGAGGGAAAAAAAAGTGATAACAAGTCGTGGATGTTTTTTTTTTTTTTTTTAGTAAAAAAATAGATTTTATTCACATGTGTATGTAAAAAAATCGTACACTCGCGTACGACACGCTTTTACCTCTAAGAGACAATTAGGTTTTCTGACATCGAAAGGCGCTTCGTACATTTTTTACAAGTAATATATGAGCTCGGGCTCGCCATTAACGGAGCCGCGGCACTGTAGCATCTGATTGACGACGGATTTGCTCGTCGTACAAATGTAATTTACAAGAGGGAGTGGATGAGCATGGGGAGGAATTCAATCACTCATGAGATCGTCGTGTTCAAACTGGGATGATAGGAGACGTTCAGTGGTAGTAACCGTGGCCAAGGTCGAAACCATGGCTTTCATGATGGTCCTTGACGTAGACGGGGTAGGGCTCCTTAACGACGACGGGAACCTTGACTGGGTAGGGCACTGGCTTGTGAACCTCGACGGGCACCTTCACGGGAACCTTAACTTCGTAGGGGACCTTGACGGGAACCTAATGAAGGAAAATTAAAATTTAATTATTTAGTATTGTATGATGATTTAGAATAGTGGTGAGATATAATAGGACAGCAAGTATAATGGTCAAATTCCAGGTGATCTAATACCTGGCAATACCTTATATATCATAGCTTCCTACGAAGACTAGTAGATTTCAAAAAAAGACCTATTTTAATGTCCATTTTTTGAAGTTCTGGAGTAAAGTAAACTCTTTCAGAGCCTGATAAAGTTAGGGTATCACACGAACGATACCTCGAATTTATCAGGTATTAAAAGAGTTTACTTTACTCCAGAGCTTCAAAAAAGCAAATAAAAATAGGCCTTTTTTGAAATCTATTAATCTTCGTAGGAAGCGATGATATGATACCTCACGTTTAGAGGATTACAGATCAATGTTCAGGTCACTTGGTGGTTACCATTATGCGATGTTAATTCCTATTATACCTGAGCTTTTACCTCTCATAAACAGTATCCTAGTGATACGTTCATATGTTTAAGATACAACTGACAAAAATTGCAACCTTAATAAAATCGCAACATCAAAAAGAATTTCATTGAACTAGTACCAGATTGAAATTTAAAAAACAATTCTTACTACAATGAATGAACCTTACACTAAGACATAAATAATAGAACCCATTTCAAAGTCATCGCATTAACTTGAGCAAGTTCAGGTACAATTAAGTTTCAACCCGTAAAAATCGTTCAAAGTCAGCTGATCATTACCTTGACGGGGACCTTGACGGGGTAGGGCACGGGCTTCTCGACCGGGTAGGGCACGTGCTTCTCGTGGATCACGGGGTAGGGCTGCGGCACGTGGACGGGGTAGGGTCTGTCGACGGGCACCTTGACGGGGACCTTGACGGGGTAGGGCACGTGCTTCTCGACGTGCACGGGGTATGGCTGGAGGACGGGTACGTGCTTCGTGATGGTGGTGGCCTTGATGTGGCCGTGGGTGATTTCCTCGTGACCGCCAAGATCATGACCGCCGAGGTCGAGACCGCCAAGATCATGACCGCCGAAGTCGCCAAGACCGCCGAGGTGTCCGCCGAGCTCGAGACTGCCAAAGTCGCCGAAACCACCGTGGTCACCCAGGTGCAGGTCGAGACCGCGCTTTGATTTCTCTTCCGGCTTGGCCGGCGCAGTCTTGCTTTCTGCGGCTTTGGGGTCGGCCGCCTTCTTGGCCTCCTCCGCTCGGGCGAGCACCAGAAGGCCGAGGATGAGGAATACCTGTGGACAAGTTTTTTTTTTTTTTTTTTAATTGAGCATTGACGCTTCAGTTTTACATTGTTTTCTAGTTGCGGGAAAGTAAGGGAGTGTGTACGGTTTGTGCGTGTGAATGCATCTGTGTACAGGCATGCACGTGTGTATATAGGAATGAGTGTGTGAGAGAAAGAGAGTAAAAGTAATTCAATAGCAAGTGATCGTTCGAGTCTAAAGTGACGATAAGGATCTGAAGCATTTGCGCCCGCTTTGTCTAGAAAAAAAAGCTTCGATACTTTGAAATGTCTGGTTGAAATTCCGCAGAAGTGGCGTTGCACTAAAAGTGAACAAAGTTTGACTGGAATAATTGAGGCAGTCTTGATGAACCGGCGTGTCATTTTCTGAATATCCCCGCGTAAAGCGTGTGTCGAGCAAAGTGATAAATGAGAAATAAGGATAGTGAAAACTCTTGTAGCGCTTTGTTTGTATACACCGGCGTTTCGCAACTGATTTTTCTTTTGGATAGGAGGCTATCGCGCCGATGCGATCTGACGATTGGAATTACTCAAGCGATATATTCTACCTACGTGGTAGAATTGTTTCCTCGCAGCGAAGGTGCGCGACTAAGAAAAGACCCGCTATCTTACCCATCACCTAAACGGTAGCTATTTCCATTAAAATACTTGGCTGAACTTTGATTAAGTATCCTCGAGAGCATTGATAAATTACAATGCGCTTAATCCTGATTTGTTGGATTGAGGTATTGATTGCTAAAGTTTTTTCTTATTTTTTTTGTCAGCGCTCGATATATTGTAAAATTGATATCGAAATTTTAACAAATTTTAATGCGCTTGGCCCACAGATAGACGCAGTAATTTAAGATTAATTATAATACCTTCAGTAATAGCACCGATTGTCGAATTAAGGAAAGAAAAGTCAGTAGATAGTTTTAATGGCAGAATGAATTGTTTAGGTAATTTGTACCTTAAATCAAAAAAACAATATCATCAACAGGCAGAGGATAGATATCACCTGCATACATTTAAAAAAAAGGGGTTGAGTAAAATAATTGCAATAATAGTAAATAAGAGTAAAATAATGGCATAGTTAATTACAAACTTATTGGTTCGTCTCGATCATTTTTTAAACCTACAAACTAATTGCAATAATGGCAGAATAAATTGTTTGTTTAGGTAATTTGTACCTTAAATCGAAAAAAAAAACAATATAATTAACAGGCGGAGGATAGATATCCAACATACCTACATTTAAAAAAAAGGGGGATCGAGTAAAATAGTTGCAATAAAGTGACCGTCGACTCGCGAAAAAAAAACTCTCCTCTACGAGAATAAGAGAAATTCAACGAAGACACACGAGGGACGTTCATTTAGTTCGTTTCTATTGTACCCTGCCAACAGGCAATATACTTCCGCGAGTCGCGCGAGATGGAAAACGCGGTTTTGTATTTGTTCGCTTAGAGCACGGTTTAATACTCTCACTCTCTCTCTCTCTCACTCTCTATTTCCTTCTATCTCTCTCTTATTCTCTTTCTCTCTCCCTCAGCAGTCCCGGCCGGTTACTACTCACTTTCAGTTTGCCTGTGCCGTCCATACTGGTAAGTGAGCACACACTGACTTCTCACGTGGCCCTACCCTCGGCTTTTATAAGAAAGCGAGCGCGGCCAGTCGCCGCCGCGCGCCAAGTAGTGGAGGATGCGCGTCGTCCCACCTTCTCCCTCTCACTCTCTTTTCTCTCTCTCTCTCACGGGCTCACCGTCTCCGTCTGCAGTCGCTCTTTGTGCGGCAGTTGACTTCGCGTCCTTGCCTTCGACCGACGACCAGGAGATCACAGCTCCGAAACGAGGCTTGCTTGGGAAATTTCGTCGTCGACCGGTGACGAGTTCGCTTATCTCGCGCGCACTGCGCGGGCCACGAGACTTTTTATTTCGCGCGCGACGCTGCGGCTCGCGGAAAAGTTCGCCGCTCGCTCGCTCGCTCGGCAGTTTTAGAAAAGTTGCACGAACGACCGGCGTTTCGTTAACTCCCGCAGAAGCCGCTATAACGAAATAACGGATAAGTGAATTTTTCTGCGGCAATTTTTTAAATTGAAAGTTTCGTTCGCGGTTCCTTTTTTTCTCTTTAGTTTATTTTATTTTTGCCGGTTTTTTTTTTTTTTTTTTTTTTTTTTTTTTTTTTAACAGGTTTGATCGGCATTCTTGTAACTGTGTACGTAGCGGTGGGATTAAATAAATTTTTGGCGATATTCGAAGTACGCGCGGGAATCATTCAGTTAAATTGAACAAGATTATACGTGCGTTTGAGAAAAAACGGTTGAATGAGGAAACGTAATTTTTTGTTTTAGAAATGATCTTTAAAATATATAATTTTCAATTGATTGTATTAGTGTATCTGGAAACAAATGTTTATCGATAATCGTAGTAAAACGGCGATTTGCGTTTGCTCATTGAAAGATATGCAGAGCCGCAAGTCGGCATGAAAATTTTTTGTTTGTAAAGGCGTCCGAGCTACAAGTTAAAAATTGCAACTTTTGAAATATGAGCGTTTTGAGTTGCATTGTGACGAGGCACTATAATATTATGCGGCTCAAGCCAAATACAACATTTTAGTTACTTACGACTTTTTCTTGCGGAGAATATAACAAGTTTAAGTCGTAAACAAAATTTTAATTACAAAGAATGTGTACATTCTTCAGTGCCTAATTGCATAATTATAATGCAGTTATCCTTTATGAATCGGTAGACGTAAAAGAAAACTCATTTTTGTCGAAAAAGGTGACTTAGGTAGTTAAGCGTCTCTCACGTGTATACGCCAATGTCGCCAACTGGTTGTTGCGTTATTCAAAGTATACGTACATTTTAGAAACAGCAGTAGCAGTAATACCGAAATAACGATTATATTCGTCGATATTATATTCCAGCCGCGGTTTTCACATCGCCTTGCACTGAGAGAAATGTGTATAGTAAAAATTACTATACTGTATAGCAAACGGTCACAGACTGGTATTATGAAAAA
Source organism: Sycophila texana (assembly GCA_035582955.1). Lineage (NCBI taxonomy): Eukaryota > Metazoa > Arthropoda > Insecta > Hymenoptera > Eurytomidae > Sycophila > Sycophila texana. Next base: position 3,378,359 of record JAWWEN010000020.1, read on the forward strand.
AAATTACTATACTGTATCGTCGCTTCCTACGAAGATTAGCAGATTTTAAAAAAGGCCTATTTTTTTTTTTTTTTTTTAAGTTCTGGAGTAATGTAAACTCTTTTAAAACCTGATAGATTCGAGGTATCATTCGTATGATACCCTAACTTTATCATGGCTTTGAAAGTGTTTACTTTACTCCAGAGCTTAAAAAAAGGGAAATTAAAATAGGTCTATTTTGAAATCTACTAGTATTCGTAGGAAGCGGCGGTATAGACAAATTTGCAACAAATACAGTAAAAATTACAATACTGTGTAGCAAATTTTACTATTAAGTATGATAATTTTAGCACCCTGTGCCAATTTTCGGCTCTCGTGATATAAAATATCGTATGAAACTGATATGCGTAAGTGATTATTCAGCTCGTGCGACTTGTTTTGTGCTTAAACCGTCGCTCGAGTTGAATACCCACCTTCCGCACCCGTGTCGTAATATACTATTTCCTCCGTCGTTGCATAAATATTGTTCGATACACGTGTGAAAATTGATAAATTTTTTTTTCGCACTTAAATCGAAAAGTAGCAGTTTCCATGCAGTACAGTAATTTTTACTAGATATATTTCTCGCAGTGTATCAATTTTATCCCGTTCACTAGATCAGGCGCGCACTAATACTAACTACCAATGAAGGTGCCCATGGATTTTTTAGAAAGGGATAGTAGCAAACGAGCAGTACGAACTCTTCTCTCTCTCTCACACACACACTTTACCCCGGCAGTCGACTTGTAATTAAAAATTGCAGCGGCGGCGGCGGCCTGAAAAGCGCCCGGGCGCCATTATAATATTTTCACCGGCCGTACGCTCGTTATATGATCGCACTGAAAATAAAAGGACGAACTAATGTTTTTTTTTTCCCCTCCCCTCCAGCCGGTGAGTTTAACGATGAGCGCGAGTACAGCCGCGGACGGATCGACGCCTCAATTAAGCCACGGTGCTTTCGGCGAAGTTCTATTAATTAATGCGGGGGGCGAAGGTGCGTGTGCGCGATCTCACCGCCGGGATTGGATTTTACTCCGTCGGAGGAACTGGCGTCGAGTTTCGAGACGCGGAACGATACACTTGTACGCGATTGGCGAGTGCGGTTCCTCGTCGGGGTTACACTCGATATGTATTCCTTCGGGGGGGCACGATCAGGATTATTTTAATGAAGTTTTTTAATTAAATTTCCTGCTGTAATGAAAGACTTCTTCGTTGAGCGGCGGGAAGTAATTTCTTAGGTGGGTTTAAGGGTTTTTTTTGTGTTTGAAAATTTTCTGATTTTTATAATATTATAACTACTCGATGATGCGATTTCCAGTTCGTTGACATTCGCCTGCATCTCCGATTTAGATAACATTGGACCCTGACTATTTTTCGCGCGCCAAACGAAAAAAAAAAAAAACAAAAAAAAATCTCGATTTATCATAATATGATATAACTACTCGATGATGCGGATCTTCGTTTAAAGCTTTTGAAGGGTAGTTAAGTGAGACACTTTTGGGGTTACGTGGTTTACGAAAAATTTGGATAGTTATCGCTAATTTTAACCATGGCAGAAAAAACATAATAATCATGGTCGACTAGTTTGTTTTTGTACACCAGCGCGCGCTCACTTTTCTCGTTCTACTATTTATTCATTTTATTATTTATTTTATTATTTTTTTCATTGTATTTCTACTTACTCTACATTAGAGCGGCGACTAAATTGTAGCTACCAACGTTATTTAAACAAAAATTAAGTTTTAGCCAGTGAGGGTAGTCCGGAATCTAATAAATAAATAGAGGCATTTTTAATGTCTTTAGTACGCCGTTTATTTAGAAATATTTCATGAACGTCGTATTGTATTTTTATTTTTCCGATGCAGTAATGAAACACGGAAGTTTCTATAAATTGCCGCTTTCATTTGACTGTACAAGTGCTTTTATTTATGAGTACGTGCCCAGTAAAAGTGTTATGCTTTCCATTTATTTACATTAAATCGAAGAATTATAGCCCAAAAGCATTTTATCGGAAGAGGAAAACTAGTGTCCAGTTTTGACCGTTTCGCGATTTCTCCGGATACTAAACACTTAATAGAAAATTCAATTTCACAAAATGGGAATTTCTAAAAAGTAAACCTCTATTAATTTTTTCTCAAAAAATGTTACTTAGGTAGTTATTTATAGTTAACTAAAGTATAGATTCTAAAGAAAAAAAAGTAAGATTTATACTTTATACACTTTTCAAAATAAAATGAAAATATTAGTATTAAAATATCTTAAACGAACAGCAGCAAAATATTTAGCGGTGGGTCTTAAAACTTTCTCGAGTAATTTTGATATAACAAAACATTACACAAAGTTTCAGTAAATTTCGTGAAGTAAAGATCTAGTGAGTGAAACTTGCATCATTTATTATTCAGTTATTTGTAGAGAGAAATTTGAGAATAAAAATTACCGTTTTTTTAACGTTGCACCTTTCGGCACTCAGTAATTAATTACAAATGTAACCATTAATTTGAAAATAAAATATAATAAAATAAAAACAAAAGAAAAATTACGTGACTCTACAGTAACAATTATTGAAAATTTCTTAATTTTTCTTTTATTTTTTCAAGTTTATAGGGCATCTATATACATGTAATTAGTTCTCGGGCATTAAAAAAAAAAATAGTTTTTTAAAAATTTTGAAAAATTTTGAATACCGATAAGTAAGAAGCGTATTTGATAAGGATACAACTTTAAGGATACTGCGAACTTATACTTCTTTTTTTCGTTAATAGGCAGTCTTCACATTGACTTGCTGACAATCAGAAAAAAATTGACGCGCAATATTTTCATCCGCTCGAAATTAAACTTTTGTCAATGCCCTACAAATTCTTAGAATAAATTCTAACATCGTGAAAGGTAAGGGATATAGCTATGACGCATAACTCGTTACATTTGTCGTTAGCTTATAAAAGAAATCCCGCTGGTCGCCGTAACGTTTGTCCGGTTTGATTTTTAACGACTCGTCGATTTCCAGTTCGTTGACATTCGCCTGCACACTTCTCCGATTTAGATAACATTGGACCCTGACAATTTTTCGCGCGCCAAACGAAACAAAAAAAAAAAATAAATAAATAAATAAAAATAAAAAAATAATCTCGATTTATCATAATATTATGAAAATCGACAACCGCGTAAGCTCCCGCGCAGACTTTGGCGATCGCGCGTTTCTCGCCGGCCTTGAAAAGGACGTATGCGGCGTTGCGTTGCTTATGCGCGATAAATCATTTTTTTTCCTCTCGCTCGAATCACTCGCGAGAGCAACGACGTTTCGAAATTGTGCACCCGATTACAATGGCGTTTGAATTGTACTTATACGCGTAAAATCGTAGGTAAATCGAATGCCCCCGTTGCGTCACCGCGCGGATACCTGGAATCCTTCTCCGCCGGCCGCCACTTCGCTTCTGCAAAAATGCTGCCCACTTTCGAACGGCCGCTCATTATTTATCAGTTTTGTGTAATAGAATAGACGTCCGGAGCCCACCGGTGCGGTCATTTCTCTTTAATTAAAGCTCCAAATCCACAGCGCGATTTATTCATGTTCGTATAATGCATTCGTTCCGTTTCTCCTTAGCATTTTGTTGTCGCTCATTAATTAAATCACTATGGCGATGCCGTAAAAATTGCGTTGCGAAAAAAAAAATACCCACACGTAACTGACTATATTCTTTATATTTTCAAAAGATTTTGTAGCGATATTAATTCACGGTTCGTTTTAAAGCTCTTTGTGATCATTTAAAACATCGTTTACGGGTTAGCAACGCGAGTATAATGCAAAGTTTCATTGATAATAAATAAAAGGGTAAATTTTATTTACATTCTACGTTAAACAATAATTAATTATTTACAATATCCGAAGTACGATCAGTGTTCAGTTTAATTTTAGCTTTATTATATTCAATAACATTAACTTGCAATCGGCCTATATATTTTTATCTTTCATTTTAATCATTGCATAAATCTATCTTTATAATGAAACAATATCGTTAAACTAACTTCAATCGTAAATTAACTCTCCAACCGAGTATCTACACTGATAGACCATTTATTTTCAATAGCCCTGATCTTAAAGCCACTCCGGGCAACAAACTGATACTCATCGGGCGATCTCAGCAAGAAGTGCCTGCAGAACTTAGTGTCGGGAAATTTCGGGGCGGCTTCGGGAGTGACACGAAGAGAAGAAAAAATCGGAGTCGAAGGTGATCGACGCGGTCGTTAAGCCGCGCGGACGGCAGAACGCAGCTGTCGCCGTGGGGGCTTGCAAAATCGTTAGCACACGCCGCGGGAATTTTCATCCGCGAGCCGGGAGAGATCGCGCGGTGTCAACTCAATTAACGAGGAGAGGAGCCTCCTTCTCTCGAGGCGCGAGTCTCATTGTCTCGCGACGCGCGGGTCAGTGATGCCTCGCCGCGCTTGGTCAGACGCGCCGCCCGTTTTCAAGGGCTCGTTGCACACCGGCTGCGGAATTTTTAAAATTTGTTTCATCGTGATCTTGAGATTAGGCGCGAGCTACGAGCAGTGGAGTCTACATCGTCGCTTCCTATGAAGACTAGGGTGACTGCACCAGTGAATGAACGAATAAGGACCTATGAAAACCCAGTGAATGAACACACTGATCCGGTATGTTCCAGTAAATGAACACACATTTTTCCATAAGGTGTTCATTCACTGGTGTCTGTTCGGACACTGGTACGCTCACCCTAGTAGATTTCAAAAAAGGCCTATTTTTATTTCCATTTTTTCAAGCTCTGGCGTAAAGTAAAATCTGATAAATTCGAGGTATCATTCGTATGATACCCTAACTTTATCAGGTTTGGAAGAGTCTACTTTACTCCAGAGCTTGAGAAAAGGGAAATTAAAATAGGTCTTTTTTGAAATCTACTATAGTCTTTGTAGGAGGCGACGATATCATTAATGAATTTTCACTGATGTTACACAGAGAGAAGTTTTATAGCAACTAGGAAAAAAGCGCGCGCAAGTGCGCGACTTAATTTCTACACTGAAAAAAAAAAAGTTAAATAAAAAAAAAAAAAATAAGAGTAGAGTTTACAATAAATTTTTTTAGATGAGGACAGACTTGACAAGCTTATGTATGCTCTTAGTATTAAATGCTTCACAACAAAGGCCATCACTTTTTTAAATTAGAATTTTTTTTTAATTTAATGATTATTTTATTGATCGGTATAGTCTCTAAAGTAGAATAGGTATAAATATTCAATTACTCTATAAGTTGCTTTCACTTATGTAATAAGTGAATATTCAATTATTCTACAAGTTTTTTAACAAGGCGAATTTAGAGAGATGAATGAAACTAAATAAAAATAACCTTCTTTAATTATATTCAAATTAAAATATTAAATACACATATACGCGTTTTGAATTAGCGCCAATTAACCGGAATTCTCTCTTCCTTTGTATATTTTGCAATATCCTGCCATCGTTATGTTTTTTTTAAAGGATTTTGTGGAAAATGGGTTTGTATTTGTTACGAATTAATTTTATACGAATTTAGTCTTCTGAATGGAACGAGAAGAAATTTTGTTTACAAATTTTATTTGAATATAATTTTATTATAAAATAAATATAGTAAATAAATACTTTCATCATCTGCGGATGTTTTCAATTAAGTAATACGTAAATATTAAAATATTTATGTTAATACTTTTAATGATTTAAAAAAAAAAACTAAGAAGTAGGACATAACTGGTTTATTTTACTCAAATAACTAGAAAATCTGGGCTATTAGCTACATACACTCAGGATTTTTTATTGAAGTACATTTTTGCTATAAAATTTTGTAAATATTCTTTTGTTCTTCGCGTGTAAATTTAAATCGTGATTCATATTATCTTTCTCTGGGACTGAGAGAGCGCTAGACTATTAAAATCAGCTTCGCGTGCAAAATGAAAGGGTATCCTATCAAAGTCATTCGGTTTACTTTTGTATCCGATAAATAACTGGTTTCGGAAAATTTCGATACGTTGTAACGGCGGGACAGTTTGAAAGTACCAGCTACGCCACAAACGCTTATTTTGCAATTTAATATTTCACGTGCACCAATTTCAAAATTAAAAGTTGTCAAATTATATTGGAGTTTATTTGTATAAAGGATTGACCAATGAGTATTAACTAAACCGCTAAAAGCAATCTGCCATTAAATTAATTACCCACAAAAATACGAGTTTCTAAAACTGAAGTGCACCATCAACATTTTAAAATAAAATTAAACATTTTTTCCAAGTCCTTCCTTTTTCACCAATGAAAAATAATATACACAAAGTCAATTTACTCTGGAGACGGTAGAATTGGCATTGCGTTTAATCAAGCTACAATTGTATGATTAATCAATGTTTCGTCACATATCAATGATCCGAAAATATAGTATTGTTTCTTTTTTCTTCCATTACAATGCACCTACATAGTGCCTTTGATTTCTTCCCATAGGAAAATGTCATATTCACCTTGAACTGGCGGGCCAGGATGATAATAAAAAAAAAAATAAGCGTGAAGCCCGCAGAGGCGTGCGTCGCGATTGGCGCAATCGAGAAAAGCGATGATAAATCCATTGCCATGTCTCGGACGATTGTATTATGCAACTGGTCCCAGGCGCAGCGTTCCACTTCGTCGCTGCACGAAAAACCACGGGGGACCTTAAAACTTTGTTCGGCCGTTAATTGCGCAACGACCGCGCGTTAAATGATCAGAAATTTACGCATCCTGATAATGAAGCCCAGCACTTTAAAACTTTCTGCGTTTTACAAGCGAAAGTTTTATTTTTTTTTTCTTCGCTGGGGATATACGAAAAATAAAATGAGAACCATAAAAGATTTTTCCCAACGCGCGCTTTATGGTTCTCATTTCTTCTTTTATTTGTAAAGTAGAGGATCACGATTATTGAGTTTTGTATAGTGTTGCAAGTTCTTTTTTATTTTTGATCCGTTAGATTGTGCTTGAGTGGCACGTGATAATAGTTCGTTGTAAAGGATTTATTTTATTTTTACGAGAAATAAGTCACTTTAAGTAGTGAACAAATAAAGAGTTGAGAGATTTGTTACAATCCTGAATAATTTTTCGTTGTAGTATTTATAGAAAGACTCTGGCGATAAGACTATAGTAATGTATCCTGGAAAACCTGTACAAAAAAAAAAAAAAAAAATTCTTTACATTCTATACTTTTCTGTTTATAAGTATGTGGAGATATTCAGTTTCTAGCATTTCCTTTAATCTTTTGTACATACTGCACTAAATTAAAAAAGATTGTAATAGAAGTTCTCTGAAATCTACATGACAACATAGATACAATTTCATTTAATAATCATAAACAACAAATTTATTAAAATCTCTTTAATGACCTACACTTCCCCTGTAATATCCTAAAACCATGATCAGGAAAAAAAGATACGCCGGTCACATTTGCGCAAGCGACGTGCTGCACACACACTGAAAAAAATATTAGGGGAAGTTTACAAAAAATTTAGTAAGATGGGGACGACATCCTTGTCAAGCCCCGAAAATTGCATATAATTCCATCAAAGTGCATACAATTGCATCCACGTGCATATAATTGCATACAATTGCATCCAAGTGCATACAATTGCATACAATTGCATCCAAGCGCATAAAGGTTCATTGTTTCCCCAAATGCATAAAAATGCATTTTGTTGCACTTTTTTCCAGGATGCATAAAAATGCATTTTGTTGCACTTGTTTTTGGGACGCATAAAATCCAGCGAGGTAAAATTTGCTAGTATAACAATTATTTTACTACAAAAACTATACAAATTATTCCAAAATTTACAATAATTTTCTTGGCTCGCCAAGTCGGTCCCCATCTTACAAAATTATTGTAAACTTTCCCGAATTAATTTTTTCGGTGCAGTACTCCCGCGCGTAGTACACACCCCAGTTACAGTATGTACACTTGGTTCCCATTAATTCGCTTGGAATATTTACAAAATTTTAAAAAAATGGCTACGATTTTGTCTTTACTTTATCTTTTCTTTGACATTTTCGAAGTTATCGTAGCCATTTTTTCAAAATTTTGAAAATGTTCCAAGCGAATTAATGGGAACCAAGTGTACACCATTGTTCATAAACTACATAAACAAAATTTTGCCAACAAAAAAATTGTAGGACTTTACTAAAATTTGGTTTTACACAAATTTACATATAATTTTGTGTAATATACTTTTTTGTGTAAATTTATGTGTAAGTTATTTTTATGTAATTCCATTTTGGAAATTACACAAAAATCTGTGTAAAACATTTTTTAAACAAAAATTTACACAAAATACTCTACACTAAAATTTTATACAAAAAAAAATTTACACTTATTCGCATCAAATGTCCGATTTTACACAAAATTTTTTACAGTGTGTGCATATTGTTGCCTATAACGAAGAAAAGTACATTTCGAAAAATACCTATTTTTAATCTGTCATTTTTTAAGTATTAAAGTAAAGTAAAGGATTCCAAAACTATTATTATCAGGTTTGGAAACAGTTTACTTTACTCCGATAATCTAAAAATGACAAATTAAAATGGATCTTTTTTGAAACGTGCTTTTCCTCGTTAAAGCCACCAAGATATAAGTACACGCGTTTGTTAAAAAAAAAAATTTCACACTAAAAAAAATACTTAGTAAATCGTGAAATAGAACTTCCAAGTTGAAAAGAATTAAAAAATATAATTTAAATAAATAGTTTATTTAAAGAACTCGAGAATAAATAACGTTCAAACGTAAAAAATTTTAATGTGTCCACATTAAAAATAAAAGCCTCCCCCTCATTAAAATTTTCATTATTTACAGGTAATGGTTTAAAGGTAAAAACAGCTATAACCCTCTGGGGGGGTATATAATCGCTTATACGGCAATCGAGCCATGATGGCAGTATAACCGCGCGCGAGAGCCGGGCCAAAGGTCGTGGGTCGTTTCAGCACGCGCGGCTTATAAAGTCCTAAAACGCCCTGCATAATTGACGGTGGACTCTCGCGGCTGCACTTTGTAATATACGGCCGCCGTGGCGAAACTCGCCGGGAGCAATCACACGCGCCGCGGCAGCTGCGCCCAGCTGTCGCGACCCACACCCCCGCCCCTCCCCATACGCCGAGCCGCTAAACGGGCATTTTACCCCCCGCGGAAAAATATACTCCGTCCGCTAATCAAGTCGAGGTTTTAACGCGCATCGATCTGCCGAATTTTTATGCCGAAGCCGCGATGGTGCGCGTTAATTTCGCGCGACGCGATCGACAAACAGCTGCCGCCTCGCTTCGATTGTGCTTGTTTGCTCGGCGATGATAATGTTTGCCGATCGATCGCCGCTTACGCCGGAAATTTTCGCAGGGAGTTCAGCGAGATTTATGCGTGAAAATTAGCCGGGGCTATGTATTTTTTTTTCGCTTTTCTAAAATTTCACGTTGACGTGCGAGCGCCAGGCCTGGGATACACATATAGGTATACATTAATTCGAACCGAGGCGTCGGGCGCTGCTGTTATCGCGCGGGTCGAAGCTTAGCGCGTAAATTCGAATTGTTCTGATAGGATTGAGGGAAGTCGGCAGTCAAGAAAAACAATACTTCGTTAAATAAAACTTTATTTATTTAAGTGTGTG
>JAWWEN010000020.1:3388114-3411343 GCA_035582955.1 Sycophila texana
TTCAATTTCGATAATGCGATAATTCGACTTCATTCAATTCGATCATAATCGCAATGCATTTTAATATAAGGGATACTTGAGTTTCAACGGAAGGACTATGCACTGTTCAAACACGAGAAAACGAAATGGAGGAGGTTATTGTGTGCCGGGGCACTGTATTCATTTACCTTAAATCAACAACTCGAGTTAATGCCAATACAAGTTTATTTAGAAAATTAAAAGTTTTACTTGATATGTACATATCTAAATTCCTGTTGCCGGAGCTTTTAATCCAGCGTTACTGCTTACGATAAATTTATTCCAAATCTGATAAGCAGATCCGAGGACATAAATAAACCATATCTTGAGTTTAGTAAAGTCACACGAAGCACCGCAATATTTCGATGGCGGAGGGAGCGAGGTACCGTCGCCGCCACCGCCAACGACGACGACTGCGACGAGGACGACGAGGCGCATGACGGATGTCTTGAAAGTTGCGAATTTCCGGAGTTGAGAAACGATTTATGCGTATTTCAGGAGATTCCGTTGCTGTTTGTGTGTTTGTTGTTTGCCTTCGAGGGGGAGCCAAGTTTAGGGGCCCCGAAGCCCTCGAGGTTGTGCAGACTAACGATAAACTATAGTCGCAGGGATTACTTAAGGTTGCATAAATTTTACCCGCACTGCTTCAAATAAATATGAAACGCATTAATCGAACGTTGATGGGCTACGTTTGGATTTGTTCCGAAAAAATATATATATATACATAGTATATTAATTAAACTGTTGCTCGTTGCGTTACAATTATCCCGTCCTTTAATCTGCATTCGACTTTGAGTCTTCAAGAAGCTAAGGCATTTCGAAGAGAAGTAAATGCCACTATTTACTTAGGATGATACTCATCAACAATTCCGAGCGATTTAATCATTATTCATGTAATATTTATAAAACGTGTATTTACAATGGACTAAAATAAGAAAAGTAAAGCTTTTTGAATCGAAAAATTATGAAAGAGAATTATTTTCGGTAGATAATGTGAATATAATCGATAAGCCGATGAAGCTCGTAAAATGAGCGCTAAAATACCGATGGGTCCGAGAGCTCGCTCATCCTTGTTATAATCCTGCAATCCACTTCAGGAGTTCCTCGACGTTGCGAACTGGCAAAAACATCAATTAAGTACACCACCTCCTTTATTACTTCATCTCCGCGGCATCCGAGGCGTGCCCTCGAGAACGAGTTCCCCGACCGGAGTTTCCTCGGTCGCTTCCGAATACATCAAAGTCGAGTAGTACAACCAGCGCCGACGTGACCAAGGTGTGCGGAAGTTTTTACTCCGCGAAGCCGGCGCTCAAAAAAGTTCCGAGAAAATCGTGAAAACTTCCGTAATTATCAAGAGGCGCGCATAGCGGAGGAACTTAAAGAGGTGGAAAAAGCCGGACCGGCCGAAGTGCGCGCTTCAGTCTGTTCGGGTGTTTTTTTTTTTCATGGGCTCGTTTAAGCCGTTTGAGACTCGTTAATTTTAATCGGCCACTTGATTATAAGAATTTTCGCCGAGGAAGAGAGGAAGAGTTTCATCTTGTAATTGAACACTGTTGAAAGATAAATTATCCGAAATAAAGAGTTGAGGTATATGAGATGTATTATTTAGTGAAATTAAAAAAAAGGATTAAAAATCAATTAAAAAGTGTGCACGAAAACCGTAAAATAATGTTCATCTTTTTAGGGAGAAAGAAGATACGTAATAAGGACTTGTATCTAAGATATGCAATAATGTTAATATATACAAGACTGTAGGAGAACTTTTTGGATAAATTAATATTTCCAGCCATGCATTCATCGCTTATGCGTTCATAAAATTAGCAGACTTAATTTTTCTGCTGGTACTTTGTGTTCATTGAGTTGCAACATTTGGTTGAGCAAAGAGAGGGAGAAGCCTGGCGGCAAAGCGAAAGAGAAAATTTTGTTAAGACATTATTCAAATATCACCTAGCGTCAAAGGCCAGTGTAAATATGTTTTCGCGCCAACTTTACCCTTTGATACTTCCAGTGGGAGTCCTAGCGGCGCCGCGATGATACGAGTGCTCGAGCTTAATTCTCGTTTTCAATCAATGGTCTAACGAGGGATACGTTTGGCTTTTTCACCAATTACGATAATTATCCTTAAATTATTTTAGTTTGATGGGTCTTCATTCCCCGTGTAAAAATTACTATGGGAAATATTTGGAAAAATATAGGCACATTATAGCATTAATATCTTGATAATACATTGGATTTAAAATTGCCAATATACTAGAACTCTCCTATCATAGCCTTTTGCCCGCCACCCATGGTCACGAACTGTTCAAAGCTTTTGACCCACCTCCCCTGGTCCCAAACTGTTCAAGGCTTTTGCTCCCTTCTCTCAATAAAATTAATATTTTACCGACCAGTTTTCTTCTTAACGTACAATTATCTACTGATGGTAACGCAGTTTTCTACATTACCAACCGATGGTAATGCAGGTTTCTGCTGATTTCTTATCTATGATACAACTGATTCTTACTTTAATGATACCCATTCACTTAATTTAATTATTTAAATAAATCCATCATTATTAATTTATTAATTGAAATCCGCCCACATATATACTTCGTCTCCATTTCAATATTACTCGTGAGTTCACAGACGCCATTATTCGGTTGAGACTAAGAAACACAACTCTAGATGGCGCGCTCAATTGAAAACCCACAACTGAAAAATTATACTCGAGCATATAAATAAATGATAAGTTCTACACACACATACACCCACTACAGTCACACCATACAAGATCTCAATACATTACAGGCACCCTATTTAGTTGTGACGGTCTGATAGCCGTCGTTATAAAAATATAATATTAAATAAATTATGTCGCGCTCGAGCGCGGTGAAAGTGTACTTTTTTCCTTTCTATTTAGCTTGCTACTTTTCTCGTCTGATCTAGAAGTCTGATTAAGAGCGTTTCATTTATGGTCGTGAAAAGGTTATTGTCTTGTTTGGTAAAGAAAGAGTCTTTAGTTACTCTTCCCGTTAACGCGTTACCGTATCAAAACTAAATGTCCAGCACCTGGCGGCTCTCCCAAATTACACTGGACCGGCTAGAAACGAGCAGCGGCGTAAAACACGCAGAAACTATCGGTGAAACAGCAGCATATTAATCGGAGTAATTAGCGAAAGTTGGACGGCCACCTTTATGCATTCGGAGTCTCAAAATTATGGAGTGCGCAGGATGAGGAGGCATTAGGGCGCGCGCCAGCTTCTTGCGACGCGCACCGAAGATTACGGGCTGTCCCTACGGACCGAGGCTGGCCGGCGGCGAGCCCCGGAAAATCATACCCCCGAGGCGACCGAGATCCCCCGCCGAAAACTTCGGTCCACTCGCGCCAGATTTCAGGGACGCTATCTCTCGTGACACCTCGTGAAAATTCTTGCCTTCGGGAATTCGAGTGTAACTTCTTTTTTTCCAGTTGGACGAGATGCCAATCGCGAAAAGTCCCGAGGAGACGATGTGCAAAGCACCTTCGATAAAACTCTCTTCTGAATTTATTATCTTAAAACGCGTTGAGCTCTTCCATGTTTTTTTAAATAGGACCTGGTCAAAAACATTTTATACACACCCCTCGCTCCGAAAGTAGACACACAGTAAAGATAATGAACTTGATTCTTGAAATTTGTTTCTTTGTACGACCGTCCTCATGTATTCAATGAACATAAGTTAAAAAATTTAAAATATTTCCTATGGTGCATTGTCATTTTGCGCCGTTTCAGCGTCATCCGACGATCGCTCGGTCGACCATTCGAACGATAAGAAGCGAAGGAGGCCAGTGTATGCGACCTCCGTTCTGTCCACCGACCGTACGTAGGGCAGAGAAATAGCCCGAGGACATTATTCGATGGGACGTTAGTCGAATTGACATATCGAGTCGATTATCGGCCGCTTCTTTCCCCGGCTTCTACGGCGATTGCCTTTGTCGGGGAGATCGTGCATCCCGCAAAAACGACGCCAGACGAGGCCGAATATTCGTCGGATTGTCACATATACCGCGTGGCGCGGTCAGTTTACGGTAACCTTGTCAAATAACGCCTCAAAGTTGACGAGCTGTGAAATCCTCGAAATTGTTCTGGACTGTCAGTTGTACAAATAAAGGAATTTTGTGAATTCGTGTTTGCCTACGTTCTTTCTTTTGTTTTTATTTTGTATTGGGTAAACATTGATAACATAGGTCAGCTTCGTCAGCATTAAATAAAGAGCCATAAGTTTGTTCTATCTACTGTCATTCTTGGTGACAGTTGGGTTCTCAAAGTACAATCTGATTCCTTTTAGTTAAATCTTTTTAATCATTCAGATTTAGTTTTTAATTTCTATACATAAAAAGTGGCTTTCTTTACTAACAATATGACAACTTATTGACATGCGCAGATCGAGTTTATACTTGTATCAACATAAAAGAGCTCAGTCCAAATCTTTATACTTCCATGTTCTAAAATGCTTGCGATTAGATTAAGAGACGGTGTAGTGGTTATCTAAAATTTTTTAATATATTTTTTGTTTTTGTAGTCTTCTAATTTAATATATTTTCTGGTTTAAATATTAATGTTAGTCAAAATGATCCCTTCCTTCTTTATGTATACTTAAAGAAGGAATGGATCATTTTGATTCGCTATATATTATACGAATACATTTAAACCAGAATATTTTTTATAAACTAATAAAATAAACAATTTAATTAATTTAATACATTAATCGAACGAATGGCTTTACTAAGAAAGTAAGGATTTTTCGCGGAGATAAAAAATTAGATCTTCAAGAGGGGGCGATAATAAATTAGCGCTGGATGTGCAGCCGGCCGCAGCGAAATTACCGCGGCGCTCTCTCGGAGCCCTTGGAATCGTCAATAATCGGCGCTCCGTTGCGGCATTATGCAGTAGACCGCCCCGATGTGGTACGCCACACTGGCTCTCTGCCTTGACGCGAGAGCGCCTCCCCGGGTTTGATCGGACGCTGAAATTGAAAAATCGCCCGAGAGTTTCGTGACTCATTTTAAAAATCCGGTTTAAGAATATCCCTGTAGATCTAAGTATTCCCTTGCTGCATTCAAAATGCTTTTCCGAAAATTCCTTTGGATTGAAATTGACGTGAAAATAGCGTTGATCACATTTTACTGTGGGAGAGTTTCATTTTAGAAATAGTCTGAATTGTAAAATCCCAGAGCAATTTTTAGAAATAGGAGACCATTAAAGGGTTACTTACTTTAGAAAGTAATGGATTGGGAACCTAGGATTGGATAGGGAAGGAAATGGCCAAAATTTAATTTGCGAGTGGGATTAAAAGAATTAATAGGTTTAGGCTTGAAAAATGGAGATAATGTTATTTGTTATTTGAATTTGTAATTTGTTTGTAGTGCTACTGTATACATCATAGTAAGCACACATTGAAGACTATTCGAGTTTAAAAAACATAACGATAAATTTTCACTAAATTTTTCGCTTTTCTCTATTTCTTTTCGAAGAAAATCGACGATTCACTTGAAGTTTGCCTGCATTCCTCCAGCATTTCTATCGCTTCCCACTCTAATTATTTCTAACCGGCCGGTGCAATTGGAGCTGTGACAAACGGGCGGCTGCGACCGTACATCGTTCTAATCCAACGTTTGCGATAAAGAGAGCGAGCCCGGTTGGGAGATACGATTTTCGTCTTCCCTTATACACAAGCGCACGTACGTACGGGGCATGCGCCGTTCGTTCAGGGTCGAGACAAAATTGGGAGAATCGCGAATGCGCCGCCTGATTGCCAAAAGGTGTTTCGACCGAGGTCGTTCTATATTTATTGCAGGCGCACTCGTGCAGCCGATTTTCAGGATAATTGATCGCTCGGGCCCTAAGCCGCCGTGGATTGCGGAACGATTGTTCTGCGGTTGGATCTAAAAAGCGGTGAATGTCAATTGTCGGTGATTCGAATGGGACTGCCCGACTGGTTTCAGAATTCTCCCTTGAATTCGCAAAACGATTTTAATTGATTTTTTAACTACGGTAGTTTTTAAGGATGCGGTTATAAAATCAATGTTATATTAATAACGATAGTAATATTGAAGAGAAATGCCACGTTATTATTGAATAATTAATATTTTGTTTAACATATAAACTAAGCAACAAAGTTTTACGGTTCAGGATCACGGATTGGGATGAGATTTTGGAAAATATTTTCTAGTATAGAAATCTCTTTCTGTTTGATTCCATAGATATTTGTTTAGCATTCCGTAGATATTTATTTTTAAAATTATTGGTAAATTCGCGTCTAAGGCAGGGTCAGTTATGTAACTTTACCTGACGAGTCCAGTAGAAGAATAAGAGAACCTTTCCTTTATGATAACCCCAAATAAAAACCAAATGTCTCTTTCCAAAATTCTGTTTTCCCGTTAACCTTCACAATCATCCTTTCAAACATGTATTTTCCATAAAACAATCAAACCATTAAGAGAACTCCTGGTATAATATAACATACACAATTTCTTTCCCTTCCTTCCAGTACAAGATAATTTCATCTTTCCTTTCTTACTATTGTCTCGCAAAATAGCATAAGAAGAGCAAAACAAACCCCCACAATATTCACTCACAGTACGACACTCGAACCGACGCAGTTTACATTTCAAGCCGCGCTCGCGCATTCAAACTAAACTATTGTTAATTTTACATAGTGAGTTTAATTATTTAAATTGTCACCCAATTCTCCACAGTTTTAATTACTTTGCTCATCAAGAAAATATTACTACCACTTTCATGAAACATACTAATTTAATTAATCTTGTTTTTCGATTGATCTTACACTGTAGTATGCATAATGTGGTAGCGTAATTGTGTAAGCACGGCACTGTTAGCTACCAGGGTTTTCATGAAAGCAGCCGTAAACATCTCCCAGCTTAGCATAAGACAAGGCGTTGAATAATTTATCTCTGAATCTTCTTGCATATATGCTGCATAATTGTTGGAGAAGTTAAGGTCGAATTGCATTAGGAAATCTGTAAAAAAAAGTTACGGTTTCATCCCGACATCCCCTGACTACATTAAACTTATAATGAACCGGCCACACTCCCGACGATCACCGTATTGATTAAAAAAAAAAGTTTTATTTTATTTTTACAATTAATTATTTTGAAAAAAAAAATGTAAAAACAAAAATTGAAGAAGAAACCAAGGAAATAGCTCGAAACAATTGATCAATTAAACTTTGCGACTCGAAAGTTTCTTCTGCATCACCAGGGCAACTTGCATTAATGGAGCGAAGTGCAAAAGCGCGGGCGTCGCGCCCACTGGTCGATGTATCATCGGCGCCACGTCGCCGAGGTGTACGTCGCCCGTTTCTCAATTAGCCAAGTTGGAATTGCAGATTCGGCTCCGAACTTTACGGGAATCAACCTCGCCCGGACAATAAGCCGAGAGTCACCGCGGCCGTTGTTTGCCGTTTCTGTGAGGGGCAAAAGGAGTAGAAGGAGGGGAGGGGGAGGGGGGAGGTGGGCAAGTCACCTGACCTCGTTCGGGGTTCGATGTCGTTGATCCGCATTGTTTTGGATGGGACCACCACTTAATTGGTGATATCCCGTGAGGATAGTCTTCGCCGCGTGATCCGATGAATTCTGAAGGTTTTCGGGGTTGTTGGTTTTACAGGAAGCTTGCAGAATCGCTTGGTTATGCAAGAAAACCTTGTTTGACTGATTTTGATGAAACTGATCGATGCATTCTGTATTTTTTAATGGAACTCTAGTATTTATTTTATGTTATTTTAATAGATCCGTTATTTATTTGTCCATAACCCTATACTTCACAATTTTTTCTCCATTTCCACTTTCACAGGCTATGAAATAGTCCTTAAATTTTTTTTTTATTTCTACCAGAGTATCAGTATCGTTTTAACGCGCAGCCGAGGAGAAGAGCATCCAATATAGGAACGTGTCGAATGCGCGCAACGAGTTTATTCCGGGGACGCTCAAACGAGCGACGCGACGCCTCGTTTGTAAGAGCCCCCGGGTCCTGTGCAAACCACCAACAAGGCGACACACCGTCCCTTTTCTTGCCTTTACGCGACGGAAATTCAGTTAGCAAGGGAAAGATCCGCGCGCGGAATTCGATAACATCGGAGATCAATCGAGCCAACATTTCCGCCGGACACGTATATCGTAACTTACACAGTGTGGTCATCAATCGCGTGAAAATCTACTCATTATTGAGTTGAAACAGGCGATAAGTATTTCTACATTTAAAGATTGATTTAAAAAATTTCTCGCCGTGTAGAGAAAACCAAAGACGTAAAAAGTTATTGGAATAATCATTGTGTAAAAAAAACTATAGTCCTTTTCAAGCGAATGCGTACTTCGAAGGCTTTTGAGGTAGCGATTTGTTAGTCAAAGCTTTTGAGTGTGCTTACTCTTTCCGCAAGCTTTGATTTCAATGTACAGGAGAGGAGACACGCGGTGCTTTCAGGGCGTGAAGTATAAAGTCAAATGTCGCGAGTCGGCAACTTTGAAGGAGTGGCTTGGAGCCCTCATTCCGAAGACTTTAAAACTCGCGGAAATCTCAGGACGACGGTTTTGCTAAAACGATTATGCAAACTTGGAGATTTTGCAGCCGCTTCACACTGATTTCTGAAGTGCTAAACTTATTTCTCGACAAGGGGACAACATTTGTTTTTTAACAACTTTGTTGCTGCTGATTCGCAAATAATTAATAAAGTTTAAAGGAATTCGTAATTGTATTATATTATTGCTCTATGTTTTCTTGAACTCTCTAATTTTTTATAAATGTTGTTTGTTCAGCTGTTTACTTTCTGACATTAAATAACAAGTTTAGGGGGACATCCACTCTGCAGGTCACGGATTAACGTTTTGATATGTCTCAACATTTAAGCAAATTATTAATGACTTTCAAATAAAGGAAACACAAGATTTTATTGTAAACTGCTAAATTTTTATTACTGACTAAACTGAAAAAACTCGTGTTTCAAAAAGCTCGCTAAAGAGCTGTAAGAGAAAAAAAGTTTTATAAAAGAAAAAGTTCACTCGGCGTGTAAAGAAGAAAAAAAAAAAAAAAAAAAAAGAGCGAGTCACTGAATAAAGAGCCGAGCTAACTCGTGGTCCTGATTTATAAGTCTGCAGGCGCTCGGCGTCCGAGTTGCGGAGTGTTTCGCGCGATCGGTCTGACGGCAACGCGGATGATGCATCGCCCGAGAGTCAACTCCAGGCGGCAGAAGGAAGCCTCCGGTTAATGGATTCCGAATGGCTGAGAATGGCCGGCTGTTGGCGCCGACCCCCGACCCTTTCCCCTCTGGCTTCCTCTTTTTACGGAGCGGTGACTTTCTTCAATTTTGCCGAGGCCACGGTTTTCCCCTCCTCCGGTGCATGAGATTTATTTTACCACGGCCCGCGGAGCTATTCGCAGAGGTGAGTTGTTCCTCCGACGAATTGAGATGGCTACTTACTTGAATTTCAACAAATTTCTTTTTCTCTCTTCCAAGTTTCTTTTTTTAAACTTTCAAATAAACCTTACCGAATATTTTAAAACAATATTCATATAAGAACATTGCTTTTTTACTTCTACATGAAGAAAATAGTTGGGTAAAATGGTTTTCAGACAACTCAAAAAAAAAAATCTGAATTCATTTTCAAATCTTTTAGGTAAATAAAAAATGGGTAACTCATTCAAAAAAACATTTTCATGAGGCTGTCATTAAATTATCCGAAAAGTTTTACCTTCATTATGATAGAAGCGACTTCCCTAGATGGTTCTTATACGGGTTACGTAGGAAGCGAATATTTATTCGAAATTTTTTTATGTAAAAATGTGAGTGCCGCAAAAATCATTACAAATGGATGACATACACATCAATCAAAGTTAAAATAGCAATCAAACGAAGCAGTGCAGTAAAAGCGCATGTATCGAGCAGTCGTAAATGGTAGGGTCAATCATCGTGCACATGGAAATCGATAAAAACGATAATCATCGAGATAAATGCATTTCGGGCAAAATCGTCGCGCTCGTGCGACTTTATTGCATAGTGCATAGGGTCATTGTGTGCGCACATACGTCGCCTCTATCCGTTTGATCGATAGGCCAGCGCTCGACCTGTAAATAATTCCGCCTCGTGAGCATCCAAGATAATTAACTATGGCCATATAAGCTTACGAATTAACCCGCCACTCATCTGCTTCTGAATTTGTTTGGCTTTCCATTTTTACGGTTTTTATTGGTTCGACTGTTAACTCGTCTTTTTTTAACAGTTGACTCGACATCAGTGCTGTACTTAAACGATAGCATTCTGCAAAAGGCTAGAATTACTCAAAACATGTGAGTAAGTGAGGTAGGAGAGTTCGAGACCACTTTTCTAGGCACTAGAGTGGACCCGAACCCTCCTAGCTTTCCCCCCACTCCCTCTGATCCCGAACTCTCCTAACCTTTTTCCCTCTCCCCTCTGATCCTGAACTCTCTTCGCCTTTTGTTCCCACCCCCTTGGTGTCGAACTCTCCTAACCCCCCCCCACCCCTGCGCTAGAACTATCCAAAGCTTTTAACCCAACAATTTTACCGATCAGTTTTCTACAGTACCAGTCGATGGTAATGTAGTTTTCTACTTTACCGACCGATGGTAATGCAGGTTCGACCATTATTCCTTACCCATTACCTATTTTCCTACTTTTATTTAAATAAATTTGCACAGCATTTTTATTTTCGAAAGCTAATGGAATTTTTATTTCATAATCCCAATCCCATCATGCTCGCAAAGTCCTTGTCTAAGGGTCTACTATAAAAGCTGGCATGATACAGATTAGAAATCCCTTAAAATAAAATAACTACAAATTCTAATATTTCTTTAACAGCAAGAGTAACATTTAATTCATTAATTCCTAGTTTAAAATAGCATTCACTTTATTATTGGGAAAGTTTTTCCAAGAAGAATATTATGACATTTTCATTCCTTTCATGCTCAATATTTCTCTAAAGTAGTTAATATCTACGTTCAGCAGCTATTAAGCCATATAAATCCATCAATATTTTGCTATAAATTGATCATTTGCAATCGCAGTTGCACTTTGAAACTTAATCGTTCGATTCGCAAAAATGTTTTATCACACATTTACCCCATGCAGTTCGAAGCAATCAACCTGGCCCCGCTCGATCGACAACGAAACCTCATAGAATATTCCTATCCATCGCACCGCAATCAGCTCGGAAAGACCGGGCTAATTACCGGGCGCACGCGATTACCGGCGAATTTATGCTCGCGAACGACGAGGGACCACCGGGCGTGCCGCGTAAAACGTCGCTCTCGTGACGAATTCGTGATTTTATTGCGGCCCGCGCGAAACCGCCGACGTGGCCCGTGCACCCCTATACGGCGGCCGCGCATAAAGCCTGATTTACAATCGGCGTAAAATTAGCCGTAAAGGATGAACGTACCGAGTGCCGGCCAGAGTCCCCCTTAATTCCTTTGCGTTTCGTCCCTCTTTTGCGGCACTCTTGCAGATATTTTGGGCTTTTATACAGACGATGAGGGACGTTGTTTATGGTTTCAATAAAATTATACTTAGTAATCAATACGAACCTGCAATCACGCTTTTTTTATCGAATAAAGGAGGGCACGGCAGTCGAACACAAGAGAAAGTGGAACATCCTAACTTGACAATGTTTAAGGGGGTTTATACCTAAAAATTAAAAAAAAAATCGATTTTTTTGTTGTATAAAATAAAACTTTAGAAACGACGTTTTTCATGTATGTCATTAAAGGGTGGCGGTGGGGGTAAAATATTTGATAAAAGCTTTGCTTTTACTGTTCGTAAACATAATAGATATGGAGACTTTGGGAATTCCCACTATCTTAACGTGGGATATCGTTTAATCAAACTTTTATTTTTAATTATCCGAGCAAAGGAGATTTTTAATCGGTCCCTTATTCAATTATTATCAGGTCGTCTATCAGAACCTCCGCAGTTCCTACTCATTAGTCTTATCGTTCGCCGATGAATTTGTTCGCATAATTAGTGACAGGGAAAATGTAACAGATCATTTTAATTTTCTAAGTGTATACATTCTTAATGGACTATATTATATGGAACCATCAACAATCATCGAACCATTTCCGGGTGGGCAATATTCATCAGTGATCAAGGTAAATGATAACTCTCAAACTAAAAAATCTGAACAGAAGTATATTGTTGATTTTAAAATATAAAGACTAAATGTCATTAACATAATGCAACATAATAAAGACATCGTTACGCAGACAATAATAATAACCATCATCATATATCAGCTGGTCAAATGTTGATGTCTTTTGCTTAAAGTGAAAACACTGAAGAAAGTACAGAAACAGTTTTTATTACAACAGTTTCACATCGACAACGTTTCAACGCGTTCTTCTTTATTTTTCTTTTTTACTAAAAGTAAATTATTTAACACAATGAAAATAATACAGATTTTTATTTTTTGGAAGATTTTGGAAAGTGTTATGTTTAGTGCAGAATTTGTTTCTTTGTCAGAGTATATTATAACCAGTATAACATCTAATAAATCAGCACATCATCTGACTATATTTTTAAACAATATCCAGAACTTCAGTAGTCAACAACATGTATACCTTCGCAAAGTAATAAATGTCAAACCATCAGTAATTATCGATATACAAGAAAATATATCGTTCAATGAAGATCCATTCTTAAATGAAACAATTTTTAGTGGTTCAAGAGAATCAATGGATTATTTATTTTTCGACACTTCGGTATCAGATTTAAAGCACGCGTACTCAACGCTAAAGTTTTTAGGTCACAAATCACCCGCAAAACCGAGACCTAAGTGTTTATTCGTGATACAGTGTTACAGTTCCTTTGAAGAACAAATAAATGCAATCTTAAGATATGCTTGGACATTGAAGTTTTTAGATTTTTCAGTGTTATCCTTCAGTAAGGAAAATGATATTCGTCTTAGCTATTACAATTAATCCCTTCACAAACATTTTGACTAGCAATTTTCTAAATCCAAATGATCAACTGTTCCCCAACAAAGTAAAAAATGTAAACGGGTACACTTTACAATTGTTTCAAATAGATGCAGCTCCACTTTTTGTATACAAAACAACGCAGAATGGTATACAAGTACAAGGTACCATGTACCCTTACATACTTTTGATAAGTGAAACCTACAATTTCCGCCTAAATTTTATTTCATTGATTAGTAAATCCACTTGCCCGGTTGATCGAGCGTTCAACGATTTGCGAAAGAGTGAATTGCACATGTCGTCCCTGCCTATAATAATCAGTGTACATAATCTGTTGTCGTCGTTCAAGAACTTGCCACTAAGTTATCCCATTGGTTACGTAGGAATGGCTATACTGGTACCCAACAAAGTGGTATCCACAGTCAGCATACCACCTGATACATTTATTGTGGTACTATCCTTGTTTTTTATTGCAATTTGCTTCGCGTATGTAGTGAATATTTTCAAGTTCCCATCACAGAATTGGACGTTTAGCGACATTTTTGAATTACTAGTCGGTATTCCGACGCCGCAACCTGTACCATCCGTTGAAAGAGTGATTTTTTTATTTATTGTTGTAGTTTCCTTCGTGTATTCGTCAGATTTGATTTCCAGTATAATCAATCTCAAAATCACAGAGAAAAATCAGAGTTTGCATACGATAAAGGATATTCTGAATTCCAAACTGGAAATATACTCCATCGTCAAATCGATTTACAACGTTGAAGAAGACGTTAAAAAATTTGTCTCCGTTAGTAAGTACATTCAATTAAGCGAAGAATGTGTCCCAAAATTAATAGCGCATGGAGATCGTGTTTGCCTTTTAGGATTGAACAGAGGAATTTTTTTGGTGAACGCGAATTTAGGTATAAATAGGCAACCTATACTGAAAATAATTCAGCTAAATGTCAATGTTCACATGACTGCATTAGTGTTTGAACCAGGATCGCCGTTTATCGAGGATATAAATTCCCTTCTAAGTAAAATATTTGAATCAGGTATCAGCAAAACGTGGAGTTATAAAGGCAATATGACGATCCATAACACTACTCATAAGCTACCGAAAAATCAAGAGTTTTTTCCTATATATGTAATATTAGTGTTGATAATTGGTTATCTCTTTTCATTCCTTGTTTTCTTGTGTGAGTTAGTTATGTTTCGTATAATAACTTCTAGAAGTGCAAAGTAATCAAAGCAGAAGACCAAAATTAGAAACCACCATCACACATGAACGCTTTACATTCGTCTTCTTGGGCTGCATGAAATTCATTTTGGAGTTTTTGTGACTGTCGTTATTAAGAAAAGGATTCATTCAAATTAACGCATATTTGTAAGTAAGCTGTGACAAACGTTTTAAGAATATTTGCATCATTAAACATCCATAATTTAATTAATGTTTCAGATGATCCTCGCGGAAAAATCAAACGTTGCGTTATGGTGTGGAATGAGTTACTTGATCAATTGGTACCAAACTGAAGAAACTAAGGGATTATAAGATCAAAACGTTATAAATTTTATCGCCATGTAATCTGAAATATATCCTTGAACCAATCAAATCCTTTTTTAAAATACTTCACAATCCTGCCATCGTTTTCAAAAAAGAGGATTACCATAAAACAAAAATCTAAGAAGCTTTAATATTTTAAAGAGCTTTAATTTTCTAAGAAGCTTTAACCAAGTTTTGTACATGTTTATAAGTCACCACTAAAACGAACAGATGTCTGTAGAATCATTTAATATTCCCCGGGGATTAAGGGCTTACAAGGAAAACCTTATATACGCGAACAATTACCCCGCCGCAATAAAAATGCGAAGGTTCCACAAAGCTAAAACTGTATAAAGACGTGGTAAATACGTATAACGCAGAAGCAAGAGCAGCGAAGAACATCGCTGCAAAATCCAATTAAAACAGACGTCACGACGCATCTGGCGCGCAAGCGCCACTAAAATATTCACTCGCGGAGTTACGGTTTATCGCGCGTTTAATCGCCGCTCGCGATCGGCGCCCTGCCTGTTATCGCGGCGCAGGCGAAAAAGGAGGGTCGCGCCCGTAAAAGCGAACCACCGAATCGTCTCGTAAACGAAAGCGAATCGCGGGTATCTCGTCGAGGGCTTTTCAAAAGCGGCTTTACCTCGTCCCTGCGCAGAGCCCTCCCTCCTCTCTTTTTCCCAACTCTCTACCCCCCCTTTAATATCCTGTTCTGTTGTTGCCTTTTCTTTTTCTGGCGGTTTACAGGCTGCTTTATACCGCGCCGAGATTTTATAGCTTTTTAAATTTCGTCGTTTCGTGGTTTTAGCGGGTTGCTTACTTTTTAGGTAGTTTATTTTTTTTTTCTTTTATAGAGAGAAGGAAAATTTTGTTTCGAAAATTGTGCTCGAAAATGAAATTAAGGGTAGAGTATGGTCGAGAAAAAAATAGAGAAAATTCTTTATTTTTTTACATACATTTGTAGAATTTTAAATATGTTTATATATTATAAAAAATTAAAAAAAAGATTTAATTTCATTAGGATTAAAGGGCACTTTCTAAGTTTTACCCCATTGTACCCTTATTTTTAAAATCTTTTAGAGCATACCTCTGCAGAAATTCAATAAAATAGGCTGAAAATTTCTATTTTTCTTCATTTTTATAATACATAAACATATTTGAATATCTAGAAAAGTATTTCAAAAATTAAAGAATTTGTTTTCTATTTTTTTTTTTCGACCATACTCAACCCCTAACGATGAAAGAGTTAAACGGTGAAAGCTTTTTTTTTTTAAATTGCAGCGGATTCGCAGAGTGTACACTCTTGAAAGAAGTACTCGTGGCAAAGTCAATTGAAGTGGAAAGCAAATTGTAATGTTACTTTTAAATATCAATAAAACCGATTTGAATTTCTGGATCGTGAAAATTTTTTGCATTCAGTCGCATTTGTGTATGTAAAGAATATGAAAACACTTAGGTAGAGCTTTCGTTATAGATATGTAGATGCACATTTGAATGTAAAAGTTCGTTCATGGGTGAATTTCGCTTTATACTGGAAAAAATGTGTACAGGGTATAGTAAAAAGAAAATTACAAAACTTAAAAGTATAAAATAGAAATGTTTTCTTTAATTCGAAGAAAAATCCGTATGAGGTATCGGGTAGGAAATACCTGACAATAACGATCGGTTCGTCTAACAAGCAACAGCACGTTCGAAAGAACGGCACAAAAAAAATAAAAAATAAAAAATATAAGGAAAAGGAAGAGTCCAAGCTAACTACGCCGGAAGAAATATGGGAAGCTCTCCGCGGAGTTTCAAGGAGCAGTTGATTACACGCGGATATAAAATATGTTTGACGCGCTTGGGCGCGCGGAAGCTCGCGGGGCGGCCGACGGCCGAACTATTCCGAATTACCATGTAAATGGCATTCTCCGCATAATGGTTTGCTTTCACTTCGCCCGCTCGACCCCGATTTATATGCGTCGAACGAAAGCGAACGAAAGCACCACCACGGACTATTACGAATATATTCTCTCCCCTCGCTCCTCACCCCCCTTCCCTCCTTTTTTTTTATCCTCTCCTATTGAAATTTGTACATACCACGGTCGTGCTATTTGCTTTGCGCAAATTCGCCGTAGTCTACGCGATAAGTTAGAATAGTTCTCTGGATTGAGTTTTTAACCTGTTTTTTATAAGGTTTGCGATAAACAAATTTTGTGCGTATGGAGATTACTTATTTCTTAATGCTAACTAAATTTTTGTGAGTTATTATTTGTTTATTATTATTTAATCTGTAAGCATATATTTTTTAAGATGATGGTAAATATCTAAACTAAAGTTTAACTTGACAGAACGAGCGAGGGTATATATAATATCAGGCAATGTTGATTTCACGGCAAAAGCAATTCAATTTCTCGGTGAAAACAATCCGTGAAGTTATTGAAATTACATAATTTACTTCGATAATAGCCTAAAACAAAGAGAGCATTTCAGTATTTCAGTAGGATTTTAGTATCGCTGAATATATCGACACTTAAACTGGTTTTATTTCATGTTTTTTAATTCTGTTTATAGCACTCTAACCTCAAAATGGCAACTTTAATGTCAATTTTTGGTCCTCTGCTATAACATATCGTACGAAACCGGTGGTTAAGCGATTATTCAGCACGTAATAACTTAATCATAACTTAATATTACTAAAATTGCGCACTGCACGCTTCCTGTAGACTTGACTTCCTGCAAAAAATCTTATTAATTCATTCAGAGCTCCTATTATAAATCCAGATATAAGTAGTGCATAACTATAATATATATTATTCATCTACTCTAAACATTCTTTATGCATTTAGGAACCCTGGTAGAAAATAAACCAACCAAAATGGCCTATTCACCAATGGTCGGGCAACTACTGGCCAATTCGCTCTGCGCACAACCGTTCGTCGCGCCATCTGCATGGCGAAATTTCGAAGTAACGGGCCTGTGGATTACACGGTGTCTTATGGGAGGAGTACAAAAATCATGTATTTATAAGTGTAATCGTTATATAATTGCATTGAAATATTGAAAAAAAAAATGAAAATTAGTCGATAAACTACTGAACAAAAACCTTTTGAAAAGTAATATCTACTGCAATATTAGGTCAACTGCTGTATTAATAAGCCGTTCATCTAAACAAATTTCTTATTTTGAATAATTGACAGTATATGTCTGTCGATTCAAAAAAATTTTAATTTTAAAAAAGTATCCGCAAATCAGTTTGCAGGGCAAGAGTGTATAATCCCGTAGGATAGATCGTCTGTGCACTTTCGTTCGCTGTTCGCAGCCGAATTTTTCCCTGCATGAATTTCCACTCGCTGCCTCTGGTGCTGGATAGAAGGAGTACCCTATGCACTCGTTCTTATGCGAGCGACCAAAATTGAAACGCCGCCTTCCGTCAATCCACGGACTCGGCACCTCCGCGCCTCTTTCGGCCCGCCGTGCGCCTTTCTGAGAAATTTCATCGAAATATATTTCTTCCTTCCTCACGATATGTATATAAGCCAGGGACTATTTACGGTGGCGATGCGGGCATAACGCCCCCTGTACCTCCTCTCCCTGAGCTTTTCCGCACAGCAAGGTACCTACGTCGTTGCGCACCACTTTCGATAATAGAATCGTCGCGAGCGGCGGCAGCACAGTCGTGAGGTATAATCAGCGATCGATGCGCCATTCGTCGGGGCCCGGTCTTCGCTCTTCGCACTTTTTTCGCCTCTATTCCGTATTTACTTTTATGCCGTGTCGGAGCTTATTTACGGGACCATTTGCGCGTAATAGATTTAACGAGATGCATGAATGTTGCGGAATATTTTTTTTTTTTAATTTTTTTTACACGCTTTTTATATTGGTTATGTCCTTTAATGATCGGAAGAAGTTATATTTGATGTCTACCTCTAGCTGTCTATTGTAAAATGTACGGAAATATTTTCATTGAGAGTTTTCTGATCCACAGTTATTTAAGTCTATTTTAAATTATAAGTCTACTTCGTCTATTTTATTACTGAATTTGATAAAAATTGAAAGAAATATTTGATTAATTATATCGATAGTATCTAAGAATATTTTAACTGGTCAGAGTTTTGAGACTCTTATTTAATATCATCCTACTAATATCATCCTCTTAATTTAATATCATCCTACTGTAAATTTTGATAAAATATTTTGTAAATATTAAACAAAGAAATTTTTCCTATAATAATTCTTAATTTTATATTAAAAATACCCAATTTTGTTACATTTATTACAAAATGAACGGTAAGAATTTTCAGAATTACGGTATGACCCCCGGATACTATGAGAAAATAGTAATTCTAACCCTACATATTTTTTCAGTCAAGGACTGAATATACAATATTTTTGGGTCACTCGTTCTTCCTAATTAGAATCTTAAGAATAGCAGAGGGGATAATCGATCGCCGAAGTTCGGCCAAGACAAAGAGAGGCTTCCATTGAAGAAAGGAAAAAATTGAGTGAAGGGAGAAAAAAGGAACTCACGATAGTCTATTGTGTTTCGAAACGGCAGGGTTATTATGACTATCCTCTTATTTCTGCGTCCGTGGACGCAAGCTTTTGTTAACTTTAAAGCCCAGGCAATTTTTTTTTCTTCGGTCGAAGGCGGTCTTATAGAGTTACTCCTTCGCAAAGCCGTGATCGTGTTTTCTCAGACGGCGATAACTCATTTCTTTGAAGATTAAGAAGCGTTCTAAATCATTTTCGATCATCCACATTATCACGTTGATTTCTTCCATTTAATGAAAAAGTTGGATTAAGATTACCATTTATCTAAACTTTTTTTTTTATAGTTTTTCAGAAAAATATATTACTCGATTATTTACCGAGACAGCAACCATTAATAATCTTACTATCGGAAAAGTAAATAAAGTAACACTATATTGATGTAATGGATACAAAAACGTGATTTTACAGACGGCCGCTTGCTACCAGAAAATTCTTTTGTGCGATTGAAATGAAAAGGAAAGACAAGAGAGGCACCGTCCAGGTACACCGCTCGGAATTTATAAAATGATATGCAAATCCTACGAATCCAGCCATTTCCGCCCCCGTACGAGCCTTTTTTCCGTCCCGTTCGTTCTCCTTCTTCAAGTCTCAGTCTGCATAATACATTGGGACCAGATGGGCTGCTTTTCTTCGACGTATTCCTCCCATCCACCTTTTATCATCGACCAGATTATTTAAGTAAATTAATACAAGATACGTGAATACCCGCCTATAAGGATTATCCTTGTGTTGCGACGCGATGTTATCCTCGAGGGCAGATGCTTCACAGAATCGATTTTGAAAATAGACTTTAAGAAAAAAAGAAATTGAAATTTTGTTTGCGCTTTCTTATAGCCACTGCAGCAAGCACGGAGAATTAAATCAAATTCTTCTTTAATTAAATTCAAGGTAAATAATCGGAATCAAATTACATTGATCGAATTCAATCTACGACTTGAAGAAGGGTGTAAGATGACATTGTAAAACATTGGATTGTTGCATTTTTGCAAAGACATCTCATTTGTAAGTCTTACCTAAAGGTATATTCGGCGTAGTATCTCGATATTTTAAAACAAAAGGGGAATACAATATATTATACTCTTTCAGTTTGTCATTAATTGCTTCCGAAGGTAAGTTTGAGAAGGTAAACGTTTGTTTTTAAATAGAACCTTCTATTCATGCAAAAAAGGCTATAAGTTTTTTGTTTCTCTACAAGTAGGTAGTTTTTTCTTATCATTCAAAAGTATTTTAATCATTCATCTATCGAAAGAAAGTTGTTCTTTCGGACATGTTTAAAAAAAGAACTTCAACTCGAGCTTTCGGCGTCCGGAGCTTGCAGTTTCAATTCTTGTGAAAATAGATGTACAGTACTGTCTCGAGAATTTCGGGACAATTAAGGGGCAGCTTTAAATTAAGTCGCTTATTCACGAGGGGGGCTTACTATGCCCTAATCCCTAATTTCGCTTCTGCTTTCGCACCGACCGGCCTACATAACGTCTGCACGAGTCCACAGTTGTGATCTCGCAATTAGTTGGAAAGTGGAGGACCGAGAACGTGAGTCTCTCCGCACACTCGCCGATGTAATTAGTTAAAATATAAAGTACGTTTTTTTTAAGGAAAACAATAGCACGTGGTGTAATTTGTGTATGGTATACAATTTATCAGCTTAAGTCACTGAAATTGCCTTTTTGTTTCGAAAGGATAAAGTTTTGAAAATGTTAGTTCAGGGTAAAGAGCATTGTTTGCGGTGGAACACACGGTAATAAGATAAATAACTTACGGATGTTTTCCCTAGAATTTGATCAAATGACTTACTCTCTCCTTGCGGTTCTACCTCACTCTCTCCTACCAGGCTGAATGAAATCTCTGCCTTTGATCCCGGATACTCATTCCATGCAAAGCTCTCTGTTCGATGGCTGTCTTCGTCTAGTTCAGCGAAGGGAAATGCGACGTTTCTCAGCGGTGCTCGCGTTCGAATTTCTAATTGGAAGGTAAAAAAATCCAATCTCTCACGTTTCTCGTTCACTTTCTTTTAGTATTCCGGATTTTCGTTCGGTCAATAAATGTAACCGGAATCAAGAATTTATTTTTTATGCCACTTGTTTTAAGACTACGTACATTCTTATATGGAAAACCGCACCACAATCTTACTTTTAAACAAGGATTAACTTGAGATAATGCATTATTTGACGATAACTCAACTTTGTCAACATTCGGAGATTCCTTTACCAAACGAACAAAAGCGGAGAAACCCCCAATCATTTGAGATGTCCATGTCACACGTCGAAAAATCTTTATTTCTTCAAAAGTATAGGGGTAGGTGGTTCAAAAGCGGGTACCATTTTGTTTTTTTAGTAAATTTTTTAAAGTACTAACAAAATGAAATTTTTTTAATATCGAATATCTTTCATTTTTCAATTAGCTGCAAGAAACATTAAATGTTTTGAGCTGAAGATGATTATACCTGAAGTAATATAAAAAACTTTAAAATATCCGGTCTCACCCAAACGTTCAAATTGTATGGGTAAAGCCGGGTAGCAATTATTAAAATGAACAAAAAGACATAGTACGATGGAAAAATATTTATTTTTTAGTAACAGTATAACATTTAACTGGCAGTACTTACTATTCTAACTAAACATTAAACTTGAACATCTCCAAAACTTCAAATCACTGTAAGTCTACAATCATTCATTACTACCGCATTGTTCTCAAACATTATACCCCTAACAACATTCCGAAGCAATTATCATCATTTTCATGTATATGGCACCACTAACCTACTATTATGTACAGTTAAATTAGCGTGGTAATTATATTAACTCTTTAATATTTGTTTTTATACATAGCTCTCGCTTCTCACATTTAATTACCAGGTAAATTTTAATTTCATTTAGTTAGCCGCAAAATATATTTTCCTCCCTCATTTTACTGTCTACACATCATTAAAACATAAAACCTCGCCTCATTTACCCGAACCAATTCAATCGCACGCACAGCGTAACGCATTGTTCTCCGCTGCAAAAAAAAAGGGAAAGAATAACGTCGCATAAATTAAGTTTGTTCGAGAGGGGGTGTGGAGTGGTTCGAAAACACGACAATCCCATTAACGCGCAGAATAATCGGGAAAAAAAAGGCACTACGGGAGTGGGAGGGGCTGCGGGCGGCGGCCGAGTGTGGAACACTTGAGGGCCGAATTATCGGGGGGACGCATCAGCACTTTGACCGTGGTGTATCGGTGGACGCGCGATGATAATTAAATGCATAATTAATGAACAGAGGCGCGGGCGCGTTCGGCCGTCGCATTTGCATTCGCGCGCATACGTCCAGAGTCCCATAACACCTATGGATAATCGAATTAGGCTCACGTTAATGTCCGACGACTGATTATCCTCCCTCTACCGCGGACCCAGCGGCTGCAGCGAGAGACTCGCATTTGCCAAATTGGCCGTGCGCCCTGTACCCATCTCGCGGGGACTCTCTCCCGAGAACATTGACACGTGCGTATAGACTTAACCGTTGTTCGATTAATAATTTCCGGCGAGCCACGAGCAGGTGTCCGGATCTTCCCTCGGAAGCGCCAAATGCTCTCCGCCGTGTTACGACGATTACATTTCGACGCTGTGCTGATATATCCATTTGCAACTGAATTTGTGGTCTATTAGTAAAGAAAAAAAAACTTTGCTAGGAAATTCAAAACTGTGTTTTTTTTTTTTTAACAATTCCCACTGCGGCTAGAACATCAACCAAAAGATGGCCAGAATATGATTTAGTTTTCGGGTGAACGATCAAGTTATGGTAAACATTTTTATCAGGAAACCTCGTGTATTATTGGCGACATTGTACGATCAACTTCTTTTTAATACGTTTCCGTACATTTCCTCATTGCTGTATATACTTTTATCTGCTGCTGTACATTCGCCGTACGTTTCCGTACATTTCCGCACGTTTATGTACAGTTTGTCCAAATTGTAACTAAATCGTACAGAATCGTACGGAAACGTACGGTTACATGCATAGTAACCCACTAAAATGTATTCAAGCGTACGATTTTTATTTTCATTCGGGGTCGCATTATATTTAAATAGCTTTACTAAAAGCTGAGTGACGCATTTATATGAACGTTACAACATATACACACTGAGAAAAAAATATAGTAACAGTTACTAGAAAGTTACTAGATTTTCTAGTAACATATGGCGCACACTAGAA
>JAWWEN010000020.1:3411443-3428621 GCA_035582955.1 Sycophila texana
GAGTAAAGTAAGTCTACGGGGAGTAAAGTGATGTTGTGACTAAAAAGTATCACTTTACTCCCTCTGCGGAGGTCAATCAAGTGGACTTTTCAAGTGATTAGGGTGAAAAATATTTTATGCAACTCTGTGGCGTGAAGTAGTACTTCACGCACTAGTGCGCATTTTTGCGAGTACTAATAAATCAGCACTAAGATAGACATCATTGCATAAAATATTGTTCGATACTACGTCAGAAGTGATTTTCGAAATCACTTCCGACGCACTAGTATCGAAAACTACTATAATTGTTACTATAATAAGACTTTTAGAATTGTATGGTACACTGTTAAAAATTTTTTGTTTTGTATCTTTCGATAGGAGATTACACAATAAATTTGTTTATTTAACGCATTTTTTGTGTTCTTACATATCTTCATATCTTCATATCTTCATGTAAAATAATAACTAGATATATATCTAGACATATCTTCATCTACAATAGTGTTCTTTTTACGTCCGTTCAATTCTGAACATTAAAATAATATTTAGAATTGAACGGATTTTTAACAGTGTACATTCAAATTAATTAATTTTAATATAATTAACAAAGAAACCGCTTGAATCTTGGCTACTTGAAAATTTTCAAAAAAAGAAAACGTTATTTAAAAAGTTACATAGATAATATGTGTCTCGACAAGTGTCGATACCAATAATTGTAAAAAGGTATTAAAGAGTAGAACTGCCGAATTTAATTTAAAGATAGTTATAAAAAATTTATTTATTATTATTATTATTATTATTATTACGTTTATCTACCACAATAAAAAGTTATAAAAAGTAGAGAAGACTCACGTCTGCAGATCTAATCCAATTACAAAACTTTCTTCGCAAACTCGAATCAAGGCGATCCCATTAACCCGGCAAATGGCAAATCTTTATCACACCGACACATCTCGAAATAACGCATTCCGAGTACATCAAACCTATCCCCCATCCATCATCAAATCGTTTCCGCGTCCCCGAGAAAAAAAGTCGTCGAGTTCCGTGCGCCGCGAATCGATCCCTGTGCAAACGCTGCCCGAGATCCGAGCCCCGATTGTCGAACTCGCGGGTGGATCGAGCAGAAAAAAGCAAAGTCGGAAAAAGTTAGTCCGCCGGGCGCCTAATCGGCTTGACGCGCCTGGTCACGAAACGCGCGACGTGCATGAGAGAAAGGCCGCAAGTTTCGCGCGAGTCGCGTGCACAAGTCTGGTTCCGCCCTACTTGCCCTTTTCGATCTAAAGAATCCGGCGCATTTGCTTCGCCAGGGGTGAAAATGAATGTTCCTGCGAGATTTAATTAACCAGCAAAATCCAAGGCGCGTTTACTTTTTTTATTCGTCTTTTGAGTTAAATCTTTGAATCATGTTTTTAAATGATTCGCAACATCCTGCCGTCACTATTTTAAGAGAGAAATTTTATAACTTCAATTTTTTAATTTAGCGCCATTTAACAGGATACGCCCGTGTGCCAATTAAATCGTGTTTTTAAATGCTTCAAAACATTCTGCCAGCATCATTTTAAGAGAGGATTGCGGATCATTGCCCTGACAGTTGACTTCAGTGTGTGAGCTTCGAGATCGCTTTTGCGAATATCGTTTTTCGTTTGGCTGACGCGAGTATTTTAGTTCCAAGTCTCGACAATCGATTGCGAAGGCGTGGACGAATGGAAAATTTTCACGTAAAAACGCCGAGGTGAATTAGTGTAACCGGCGTAATTTGCCATAGGCCGAGAGGAGATTGCCGATGATAAAGAGTATAATTTTAACGTGTCGCGCCATAAAAATTTCTGTACCTGCTTTTAAATATGTGTTCGCGGAAATAACTTTATTTGATGGATTCGTATATATTATTCATGCATACCACATTAAACATGTAGATAATAATGGTAATAATAACCTGAACAGTGATTACTGTAACCCATTAGGTCTTGCATGTAATGTTTTATTCTTACGAGCAGAAAAATAAACGCTAAAAGTGTACTTTCATCAATGTTTGTTAACATTTATAACGATTATATTTATGCAAACGCAAGTTTTAATATGCAAGATTATCTCGACGTAATAAGCTCATTATTTTATAATGCTCAAACGAATTAACGCGGTAGACGTAATGCACTATTTCTGTCAAAGTTTCTTTGCCTTCAATTAAGGGAGTACTTGTAAACAAGTGCGAAGCGAGGAGTTGAAGGCAATAGCGAAGGTAATGTAGAATCGCAAAAGCTCGATGAAACCAACGGAGAGAAAAAAAGAAATCTCATTGAACTCATCTCATCGGTATTCACGCTTTTGTCGCAGAACGCGGCAGCTCTCTGATGAAGGCGAGGGGCATCGTTCCCCCGTGAAGTTAAAAAGGGGAGACTCCCTGACCCCTTTACGGTCTTCTGATTGGAAAGGAGAACTAAAGAGTCGTGAAAGGCCGCGGCGAGCGAATCCGTCGATTGACTCTGGTAAAGCAGCTTTTTCCTGGAAATTGAACGGGCTACATTGCTCAAATTTACGAGGATTCGCTTTTTCACAGCAGTTAATCTTTTTTCGCCTCCTTGGACACGATAAACCATGGATCTGTTAAAAAAAAAAATCTGCGGAAAAGCGACTAATGCGATACAAATTAAAATTTATTGCGATGGATTTGTTTCATTGTTAATTAAACAGAAAAAAATTATCTATCAAAAATTATAATAATCTATTAATCCAATTTAACTATCTTACAGACTTCCTTTACTAGATTTTATAATAGTTTCTTGTAACATTTACACTACTACTATTGCTACTACTACTACTACTACTACTACTACTTATACATTATACTATTACTACAACTACTACTACTACACTGCGTTACTACTACAACAACAACAACTACTACTACCGCTACAGTACACTTAAATACTACAACTACTACTGCTACTACTACTACTACTACTATTACTAGTACTACTACTATTACTACTATTTCTCTTCAAAATTTCTTTTAAATTTTAGTACTTTTGCTCTAGCTCTTATAATTTTTACAAGAAACTATTGCAATTTGCAACTTTTAGTAGATATTTTCTCTCGGTCTATTAATAATAGGAGCAAACGAAATTTTGTTTTAGTATATACAAACAACCAAATCCTGCGATGACTAATGTTTGCCAGGGCGCGACCCTCGAGACCGCAGTTTGCATGCGCCTAGCTAAGCGTCGCGCGAAGAATCGAGGCGTTCTTGTAACGTTAAAAAAAAAAAAAAAAAAAAAAAATGGAAAGAAAAGAAATCGTCGCTGCAAAAAGTTACCCCGTGCAGCGACGAAAGTTGTCCATCACCGAGAGCTGAGAATGCGCGTGCACGCCTGCCCGCGGCTTGAGCGAATACTTTTGCATTAATCTCGCGGCGCCGCGGACTCCTCCTCGCTTTTTCGCCGTGGCGCCTTTTTGCCCGACGGGAGTTACAAACGACACGGTTTTTTTTAAATCCCCTCGACGCGGACGCGCGGTTAACAAATGTTCGAGGCCGGGGAAGAAACTCGCTTTTCTATCAACGCCGCGCGCGGCCCCGAGCTTTTATTCGGACTTGATTAATGGTCGAGCCCCTCTCCCTCGCGATGTATCAATGCGTAATTACCGCCGGATTTTTGCAACGGACGCGTGCACTTTCTTGTTCCGCCAGCGTGAAAAACGCTATTCTGCTTCTCGTCCGATCGTCTGGGATCGAGGTTTGCATCGCATACGTACGGAATTTTTTTCAAACTCGTGGTAGTATTTTTAAGTGCATCGGTTTTCTGTCATTACTGGAATTTTTAAGTTGAAGTTTCCGTCCACATTAAAATATCCGCTGTATCATCTATCTCTGTAACTTATTTCTATGCTAATCCAATATGAATTGACAGGAAATCTATGTAGCCTCAAGGAAGTATTAAATTATTAAAGAGAAAATTATATGGCCTGCTAACTTTATTCTTCCACCTATTCTTAAACTTCTTTACTATGAAAGTTTAAATTTCCGTTTCTACATTTTAAATCTATTCACTAGAATCGAATAAATTCAAGCCTCGAATGCATCTCCATCTTTCTTTACATAGTAAAGGTTATTTCTTCTCGTGGAAAACTGAAAGGGTTGAACCAATGAGATTAAAGGTCCTTCCATTGGTGTAATGACCCTACTTAAGTTTTGTGGGCCCGAGAAAGAAGGGAGGGAGTGAGGGAGAGGAAAATATGAGTGAGCGCGATTTTTTTTATTTCGAATAAAGTTTGATAAACTCGCAAAAATTCAGAAGTTTTCACAAAAGCTTTACAGCTGTGTTGTGAATATTATATTCATGTCACTTCATTATTCAGAGCTTTATTAAAAACAGCTTATAATGTGCTCAGGTAACTGCACCTTCATTATTTAAGGTTTTTTTACTCATCTGCATTTTATTCTTATTATGTTTAGATAATGAGATCGTGATGATAACTAATTAATTATTGCAAAAGATTTTCATGAAATGAATGCAAATATTGGTAAAGGAAGCAGCCAAAATCTGCTAAGAGGGAAACAGGGATTTAAAGGATTTAAATTCTTTAACTTTCCAAAAACCTTTTTTAATTTTATTTCCTTTATTTTGTTTATTGTTTATTTATTTCTTTTTAAATAAATTTTTAGTTCCACGACTAATTGAGGCATTTTGTATGCAGCTACAAGTATGTGAAATCATTACAGAAATACTAGAAATCTACTCCAGATGTCTGGTAGCCAAGTTACAGAGCTTTTACATAAATCACGCAACTAAGCTGCACGCGAGAAACATTTCATCCAGCACCTGGCGATACAATAATTAGTTCAAACGTGTACAATAACGTGATGTTGAGGACTTCGCGTTTCATACGTGATTTATAGCAGAAAAGGAATACCGTACAACTCGTGTTTTATTTGCAATAACTTAATTACTTTTAGAATCGAAGTTCCTTGGATCTCTTAAAAGAAACCATATATCGTCGGTCTGGAGCAAGAAGGTGCCACCTCGGAAACCGGTTAGAAAAGATTGGGAAAGGTGCCATCTCGGAGCCCGAGTTGGGAAAGGTGCCATCACCAATAATAATTTTTGCAATCCAAGCTCCCTCTCCCTATTCTAATCAATTTTATTCGATTACTTATAAAAAAAAGACAACTTTCTGATAAAAAATGATCGCTCGGAAACCGTGCAAAGGGGTTGAAACGGCTGATTTTCGTTAGCAGGAACAGAAACTTTTTCAAATTTAGAAAATACTTATTTTATTATATTTATATAAAATTGTATTAAAATACTTATTTTAATATTTATATAAAAATGGAACGTTACTTTTAAAAAAATATCTCAATTAATACATTTAAAAATTGAATATCGAATGTCATCGGACATTCCCACTGAACTTTTGTTTTTACGCAGTTTTTTATTAGCATCGAATATGCGATACACGCGTACACTCCACGCGAAATAAAGGTTCTTTACTTTTTCGCGTTATATGGGCTCTGAAATATATATATATATATATATATTATATTGCTTTCGATGCCCCCTCAATGCAGGTGAAGCGGCTCATGCGATTTTCGCTCGAAAGCCGCTCACAGCTTCACCAGTCTCACTGAATTTCTCGCTGCATCTCGGATTCAGCAACTGCATTGTCAGTCGAAACCGATTTCCCCCGGCGAGCACCGTGCCGTCTCGTCTCTCGCTTCGATGTCCGAGCTCACCTTTCCGTTTTCCGCCGACCTTCCTTTGTCGCTACGTAGAATGAAATTTGACTAATTTATTACGGTAACTGGAGTGCGAGTCGAACGTAGCTGCTGCCTCGCGTTTTCGAGGCGTTTATTACCCCCAAATCGGAGGTTTATAAATTTTAACTGGAATTTACTTAAACGAAGAAAAGTCTGCACGCTGCTCTGCGGTATGAATAGAAAGCGACAACAGTGTACTCTGAATTTTTATCATAATTTTGAAGAAGGATTGAGAAAATAGTATATATATCCAATGTGAGCACAAATTTATTCTCGCATTACCAATTCAACCAGCAGGAAGAGCGAGCTCCAAAGGGAAATACTCTACGGGCATTAAATTACGCTGTTGCTTGAATTATACTGGATTACGTTGGAAGTAAAGAAGGTTAGATTTTTATACTTCACACGAACATTGATTGAAATTTCAAGTTAGTAATTGTAATAATCCTCGTGTAATTCATAATGAAATGTTCAGTCTGAAGTACAGTGCAAGTTAATCAATGATCAGTTTTGCTTTAGATTTCGAATCTCATCAAGTGGATGTAAACACGAGCACTGTTCTGGACATGTACGAAAATTAAACATCCAACAGTAACCACTACTTCTACAGCAAATTCTATTTCCGAAATGTAAATGAGTAACAACAGTGCAATTCAATGCTGGTATAGGCACTTATCCTTTAAGTGGTTCTATAATTTGTATTCTGTCTATGACTGGACTTGTACCTATTCGCTGAGAGTGAAACATACTGTTATATATTTGATTTTGATGTTCTTTTGTAAGACCTGAATTTGTCAGTTTGTTGGCAGTCAATTGGTAGGACAGTTGATTTTAGTATTTTTACTAATATTTTTACTATTTTTTTTATATATAAAAGAATAGTAACCTTATTTTATACCTATTAACTAGTAGTCAGTATGGCAAGAATTTGTCAGTTCAATTAAAATCAGTTTTTCTTAAATGTAAATCATCTACTGATTGAAAATTTCATTACAAGGCTAAAAATGGATTCATCTCAAGCCATTTTCGGCCCATTTTTATTCAAACAAGCTTGTTACTAGTCATAAAATGTGATCGCATTTTTACCAGGGTATCTGGGGGAACGCAACCACAAACTGGATTCTCAGATAAAAATGATGATAGTCTGTAGTAAATGTTACTGTATGTATAGGATTATTTCCAATGCTGTTCAGTAAAATTTACTTTAATTTATTATAGCTTATATTACTGTATAGAGTATGTTGTTTTTTATCTAAGATTCAGTCTGTGACCGTGTCCCCATGGAGATAGTAATTTCTACAATATTTTGTTCTCAGCGTAGAAATAACATTCAAGCCTACTTCAAAAATATATCTCCTATCTCGGAGTTGACTCGCTAAATGCAAAGGAAAACTCAGCATTGAAGGGTATCCAAGTCTTGTAGTAGCAGTGGCAGTTACCGCTGGACCGACCGAATTAGAGCGAAAGCGCCTGGGCTTTAATCTCGCGACTCAAAACGTCCGGCAATAGACAGGGCCGAGTGTCGAGCAAAAGACGCACGCATCCGGCAGAGGCGAGGAGGTCGCTTTTATCCGGAGGGCGCAAAGGGAAGTCAAGTGTCAGCGAGACCGAGAGTGTCGAGAAACTCGTCTCCCTTTCGCCGTCATTTTTCTCTCACGCCCGAGTCGTTTCACTCGTTGACCTTTTCATCGCGTGAAGGATGCGTTGCACGACATTTTCCTCGTCTCATCCTACCCCTGGCCTCCCACCTCCTCTCCTTTGCAGCTGTTTGCTCACGCGTTCAACTCAATCTCCCCACTCCCTTAGTTCTGCTTTACTTTCTGCGATGTGCACCATCAGTCTCAGCGTTTTGTTTTCTGCTAAGTTGAAATGTGTATAGCATCGACTGGTGCGTGCGTTGTTATATTATTTATGTGCCAATGAGAATGTTTAATTTGATTTGAACGCACTAATTCATTTAGATTCATTTTATTTCTATAATGCTCATTGCAAATGTGCCTGATAAAAAGTTCAGAGGTGATACAATGATCCAAGGTTAATGAGCTTTTTATTATGATTAAGAAAGCGATACTTCTTTTTCTTTGTTCCGGTTTAAAAGAGCACATGGGATCACTTATCGGTCATATTTAAAATGTTCTGGACTACCAAATTTTCTGTGCAACTGTGACTGTGCGTCCTGTCAAAGATATAATTTTATTGAGTTTTTGCTCGTAACATTCAAATTATCAATTCTTCTGTTCATGATTAATATCAGTATAATTATGACGAGCCATACTCTACAGTATAGTAATATAATATTTCATTTAACGAATTTAAAACAGTCAAATACTGTACAATATGTCGTGATATATCCAGGACAAATACTAATGAGAGTTTTAGCGCAGTAGAATAAGTCGTAGGCTATGGCTTCTAAAGCAGTAGAATAAGACGATGTATGGTCAGACATGCGCTATGCAGTTTCTAATGCAATAGTATAAAACGTGGTATGACTACCACGTGGTGAAATTCTATGCAATATGTGGAGCAGTAGAACTGAAACCAACTAAATTGTAACAAAAAAAAAATACCTTGTTTTATTTTCGACCCATTTTTTTCAAACAATCTTGTTATTAGTCATAAAATGTTTTTTAAAATGTTCGTGTCTTAAGGATAAATCCCGTTTATCGAATATAAGAAACTAAAATAAAATAAACTGTTTAAAAATGATCAATTTAAATTTTGGAACATAAAAACTCAGCCCGCCAGAATAGATTAATTCAGCGAATCTCTAGGTATAAGATTTCAATCGTAAAACTGTATATACCTCGTTTAGAGTCTCGAGCAAAGCCACACGCAGCCGTGGCCAAAAAAAAAACCCGAGGAAGCGTCGCCTCCTTAATTCGAGCCGAAAAACGCGTGCGCCTCCGCGAAGATAAATTCCGACACTTTCCATCTTTCTTGCGCAACTTCCCGACTCCGCTTCCGCGGGCGGTTTGCGTCATTTTTCTTTTGAATTCTTCTTTTGACTAGGAAAAGGGAACGGGAGGAGGGGATGCTGGTGGCTGGGGGTGGCGGAGTAGGATAAGAGCGGCCGCTGCAGAGGCAGTCTCGCCGCAAAAAGGAATTACGGACTGATGCGTTTATGCGACGCAATTTTAAACGGATTACCTCCGCGGTTCGCTCGCGCGCGCGGATTCAAAGTACATTAGCGGAGAGCGGCCAAAGGGAGAAAGAAGCTCGCGCGGGCATCCCTTCTTCTTCCTTTCTACGCGTCGCTATCGGGGCAAAAATGTGCGCGGGGCTCCCATTCCTCCACCGCGGGGCGATCTTTTGAGGCAGCCGCAGCCGCCTTTAAAAGATAATTCACCCGGCGGCTCATTTGCTCGCCTTTTTTTTCGTCTGCTTCTTCAGCCCGCGCCGCGGGATGTCGTTTCTCCCGGCGCGCCGGAAGGGGGCGGTGGGGCCGAGCGAAGCCCGCCGTCTCTGAATCATTTTCGAATTAGCGCCCGAGCAATTTTCGTAATCTACGCGGGCGCCCGCGCCGTTTATTTCGTCGCGCGAATTTAATTATCGGCTTCTGCGCGACCGCATAATGCGGCCTTGTTTTTGCCGCGGTGCGTTAATAAAGATTCGTGGACTTTTTAAACAAGATCGGGGGAAGGGGAGAGGGAGGATTAAACACTTTGTTGAGTAAGCGTTATGGGGGTGCTCGTTAAATTTGTGTAGGTATTTGCGCTGCTGTGGGCTTGACCAAGATGAAAGAATGGAATTTTTTGCCAAGTACAGTACAGTACATTATTATATAATACAGTAGCGGGCTGTAGGAGCAGGTCCCATGTAAAAATATTTTATACAGTTTGTATACGACTGTATACCACTGTATATAAGTTGTAGTAAAATATCGTATAAAAATTTCACAAGTTTTTCAAAATTAATAGTCATTTAAACATTATTTTATGTAATTTATTGCATATTTCTACTGTGGTTAAATAAATAAATAAATAATAAAATTTTAACTTTATATTGATACACTTTCGTGATATCACAGTCAGAACTTATGAATAAATAATACTGAGAAGTAAGTCAAAGAATCAGCAGCGTGTAATGGTCTGATTTCTAGTTTGTACTTAATCTGTAATACTTTATAAAATAATAATTCTGAAAGTTTATATCTCAAAAATTTTTATATTTAGATTTTATAAGTTTTTTTTGCACTCCCCTTTTTTTCTTTTTCACTTTATGCAAACTCCATGCTTTCGTAAAGGTGAATAGCTTTGAAAATTTTGAACACTGATTTATTTTAAATAAAGATATTTCTTCATATTTTTACCAAAAATAAATTATTTCGAAATTAAATAAACAAAATATATGCGAATAACTGCAACGAAAACAAACACGATAAACTCTGAAAGGATCAGAAGACTAGGAGAAATTTTTCAGGCAACAAAAATAGAAAACCTAAAGAGTTTCGAGGCATCCGGGAGTTTTAATCAGAGCAGAGTCAAAAGTGCTTGGAAGCAAAGAAATGAGAAAAGCAAGAAGCGGCACAGGTATACATATATAAATATATACATACGGAGCTCGGGCATTGCATCAATGCCTTAAAAGTAATAAAATACTTCACTGGTAAACAAACAAAAATCATTCAAAGCTATAAAATG
Source organism: Sycophila texana (assembly GCA_035582955.1). Lineage (NCBI taxonomy): Eukaryota > Metazoa > Arthropoda > Insecta > Hymenoptera > Eurytomidae > Sycophila > Sycophila texana. Next base: position 3,421,815 of record JAWWEN010000020.1, read on the forward strand.
GTTGTAAGCTCTAATTAAAATAAATTAAAAAAAAAAAAGAAGAAATTTAATTTCTTCCCGAAAAGCTCTCTCCTCTTTCCAACTCGGCATTGTAAACCGGGAGATAGTGTCAGAAAAAATGGAACAATTTTTTACAGCCTTCCGTTAATAGGACAGGTACTAAAACCGTGATAGCTATCGAAATATGCATTGAAAATTTTTGGCAGCGCATTAATGTATCTACTTTTTTAATATTTTTGCATATGTAATATATCTGTATCTTTTGATAAATATAGATATATTACTTATGCAAAAATATACGAAAAGAAAAGTACATTAACGCGCTGCCAAAAGTTTTAAATGCATATTTCGATAGCTTACGACTTTAAGTACCTCCCCTAAGTCGGACTGTAGAAAATTGTTCCATTTTTTTCTGTCACTAGCTCCCCGGTCTATTATCTAAAACATTCAAAAACTGTGATTTCAGTGCGCGCATTTAACGACTAGAAATACTGAAATAAAATCTTAATTAAATGAGGACTATAAATGAGGACTCCGTTGCATAATTGTTTTTTGTTTAGAACGCGACTCTTTGTAAGTAATTAATTTTTAATTAAAATTCATGCCCTTAGCAACGAATTAAGCCGCCGCTACGAAACAAAGTCGGTGCATTTTTTTTGTCTTCCTTTTCTTTTAATCATTAACCTGCAGTATAGAGTCTAGAAAATGAGCCCTATTCCATCAGACGTGTCTCTCGCTTTGTCCGCGTTAAGTTAATATAAGTTTCATCAGTCGTTCCTCTTCAACACTGTTGCTGTACCTTCGTTACCTCCACCGAGATTCACGAAAGTGGAGTCAACTGAATGTGGAGTACCTGCTTTTCATCCTCATTTTTTCCACACAGTGCCCAAAAATTGACTACCATCGTATCGAAAATACCAGTTTTTTCCGAAGCGACTTGTTTACACGAAACGAAACGTCAATCAACAATCGACCATCACCAATATTGCTTTGTTTCTAGGGGAAAAAAAAATAGCGAAAAATCAACTAGCAACTGCGAATCGAAAGAACAATAAAAGTTCGGCGATCGGTGAAATAAAAAGGGGGATTTAGTGGAGCCGAGCGTTCCGTGCGGTTGTTTTCCGCAGTTTTGCTTAATTAATAGAATCATCGAGTTCACGCCTCGCCTCTAATACCCCGCGGCACTGCGCGACTTTAATCGCTTTACGATTTGCATACCGATTTACCTCTAGCGATGCTCGCTGTATGCACCCAGCGTGTAAGCACGAGCGGGCGAGGCAGTTTTGCAAATAAAAAGCTTTGTTTTTTTTTCGGGAAAAAATATTGTCATCGCTGTTGTTGTTTCCTTTTTTATTTATTTATTATTTTTTTTTTTTTTAATGTGAGTATCCAAAGAATTTGGGAGTAGAATTGGAAAATCATTGTAATATTCTTTTTTGTTTATGACTTTAATTAGTTTAAAGATGTATACCATTTTTATAATATTTGATACTAATTGTTATTTAGCTGTATTTTGAGGGATCTAAGGCCTCTTCGAGGTTCTACATTACCTACTTATATCAGAAGCCTCTTCAAACTCCTAATTAACTGTCCATAGGATTGAAAGTCAACCGATTGTTAATCAAACTCCTTTAGATTCATGGCTATTACCTTTTAAACCACTAGCTTCGATATGAATGTAGCAAATTAAATTTGAATTCATAGACAAATTTTTCTAAACGTATAGTTGATTTTTTATTTTTGTTATTATAGATCTATTAAATTACATATTAATAATTTTTGAAACTTCTGAATTACAGAAACAGATAAAAGACTTATCAATCTAATATATTAGGAATAGGTTTACGATGGACTCGAGAAAATAGAAGTGCCTATTACCCGTACATTAATACAGTAGAATTATCATGGTATGGTCAGACATTCGAAATAAGAATTATAACGCAGTAGAAGAAGTCACGGTATGGCCAGACAACGGGTATAAGAAATATAACGCAGTAGAAGAAGTTACAGTATGGTCAGACAACTGTTATAAGAATTCTCTCAAAGTAGCCAAATGAGTCCTGTTATAATCACGCAAAAGTACTTACAGTTCTAGCGTAGTCCTACAAATTTTGTAAAAGTACACTGCAGTAGAATAAATCGTGATAGGGTCAGACAAGTGATATAAGACTTCTTCTCCTACGGTAGAATGAATCACAGTATGGTCAAAGAATTTTAGCACAGTAGTACAAGTCGAAAGTAATCGTACAAGAATGGAGGTAAGATAACTCTAGGTCAAAGAGACTTTCTGACTCGAGAAAATGTTGGCAGAGATAAAGAGTCAGATCATCCACGACAATTCACATAGGGATTTATACTACTGTCAAAACGATCTTGGCTCATATTACTATACATACTACCCTGAAAAACCCGCTTACAAATTTACGTTTTTATTTTCAATAGAGCATCTACTGTAATTCTTACAAAACGATAGCTTTTCAAAACCGTTCGAAATATATGGAAGTACGATCGGCAAAAAATAAAAAAATTTTATGCAATACACATCAAAACACTATGATCACACTCTTACATATTTTTAGACGAACTTAAAAGACGCGACTTTCGTTTTAATTGCGAGTAGACGTTCTCAAAGGACCGAAGCCGACAATAAATATTTACGTTCGGTCACTTCAGCGAGGGGTCCGGCCGGTGCGCCGCGCACACAATGCCGCTCAATTTCGCTCCCGGCCGCCGGGGAACCGCTCCGGTGGTCGGCCGAAACGAAGCCGGGGGTCTATACGACTATCCGATTTTCTCTGGTGGCGGCCAGGCAGAAAGCGCACCCGTAAAAGCCATTCCCCGCGGTGTCGTACCTATACTCCCGCCGTCGAAGTTCGCACACTCGTGAGCGCGCTTTTTTCCGCTATTTTCCTGCTCGACGGACGTCCCGCTAGTTTGAATTGAATTCACAGTTAATTCGTGGCAAATTGACGGTGAAATTGATATTTAAATCGGATTCTAAGGCGACATTTTTTACGCAAGTCCATTGGTTATTCTTGCTGATTCAACATTTTTACTGCTACTGTACTACTTTTGCTATTAATTTTCATATAGTAATGTTCTTTTTAATGTAAAAGCTTTTGCATACAGTTTTACTACAAACTTAAATCAAGTGTACGTTTAGAGTGATAATCTTAAGAGAGAAACAAAAATTTTTTGGATTGTTTATTCCTAGAGAGTCTCTTCTTTAAGTACATGCCTAGATCCGTCTGTAGGGGTGAAATTAAAGAATTGTCAATACCTGCTGAACTAAGAAATATTTGTCACTTTAAGCAGGTTTAATTCTTTTTTTATTTCAAATTCACTGAAGAGTTTAGTTAGATAAAAAAATCTGTACTATCTGCACTAAACGAGCAAAAAACCTTCAATTCCAATGACATAAGTAATCGAATAATACTGACCCAATCTTAAACGTTCAGTACTAAAGAATCGGTAAAATGGTACCCTTTTCTTTTTACGCCATGACTTTTATATTAATAATGGAAAAGGCCTTTGCCCAGTTCAAGCAAGCATTAATCTCTAAGTATAATACGTTTACTTAGCTGTAACGTATAACCTCCATTGGCTTATTATGCGCCATAAAACGAGACCATGAAATGGGAATCCGTAAAAGTCGAATCAAAGTAATATCGGGTAATGGTTAAGCAAAGCTCTGAACAACGGCGATGTAAAAGGGTCAGAGGGAAAGCAGTATTTCGTAACGGTGCCATTAATAATTTATGAAAACTCATACGTAAGCAAATAAGTCGGTATTACATGGCATATAATGCCGATCTCGTAACTTCAGCAAGTTACGAGAAGCCAAGCGTATATAAACGGCACTTGCATACCTTAATAAATATAAAAGCCAAGGGGATACGTTCCGTTTGTCTCGGTGCGAGCGATAACTTGAATTAAAAATAATCGACAAATTTATGTGCCGGTTATCGGAGTAGGTAAGTTTAATTTTTCTCCCCAAGAGGGGTAGGGGTAATTCTATAAGCGGGCTGGTTTGAAACAGCGAGAAATTACCATGAGAAAGTCGTTCAGTCTAAAACCGCGCTGCATTAGCCCATCGGAAAAAGCCCGGGCTGGAAAAGAAAGCGGCGGAGAGCCGAAAGCCGGCGAATTAAGGCCGTGTGATTTATTTTATGGGAAAACTTCATCAGCGTTCGCCTCATCCCTTCCTCCCGTAGTCCTCCTTTCCTCCCCTCCGAGTCGTGCGTAGCGATACCCGGAAGCAGGTCTCCCGCCCACATTTCGCCGGGCGACGCTGGGAAACGCGACTTTAATCTGACGGGCAATTAAAAGCCGTTTGAAAAAAATGTACAGGCGCTAAATGCCCCGATTATCGAGTGCTTCGAACGGTTCGCCGAACAATCAGAAATGGAAACTTTTTTCACGCGTTATTGGATTGAATGGGAGGCGGGGTGTATCGGCGTATCGGATCGAAGATTTTCTGAGTTTACGTGATTTCTTCACGGAGAGAAATTTATAGTACAAATATGCTTTTTGTATTTCTACAATAAAATAAATTGAATTTTGTAACTGAAAGGGTAGTTTTCACCCCCGCTGTAGGGGTTGTTTTTATGTTTATTGAATTTTCAATGTCGGATTTGGATTCAGCGTTGAAGAATACATCGGAAATGTATATTTGACAGAACAAACTGAATTTTGTGATTGAAAGGGTAGTTTTCACCCCATTTTAGGGGTTGTTTTTATGTTTATTGAATTTTCAATGTCGGATTTGGATTCAAGGTTGAAAAATACATCGGAAATGTACATTTGCACTTCCATAACAGAACAAACTGAATTTAGTGACTGAAAGGGTAGTTTTCATCCCATTTTAGGGGTTGTTTTTTATGTTTTTTAAATTATTAATGTCAGACTTGGATTCAGCGTTGAAAATACATCGGAAAAATATATCTGCACTTCCACAACAATGCAAATTTAATTGCGTGACTGAAAGGGTTAAAATGTTGGATCTATGTTCGTTAAATATTTTAATACCTGATCATACGAAGATATGACAATATCGAATTAAAAAAACTGTTATATATAATTGCACGATACTTTACACCTTACAAAGAATTACTGTGAAACATTAACAATTAGTAGATCAAACTAAAAGTGCAATCAAATGAAACGTAGCTCGAAAAAAACGCTTCACCTCGCATTACCTCCAATCATCCATCCTCAGCTATCATAAGCAATTGTACCTTGACTGTCCACAAACCATCAGTCCACCACTCTCCCAGAAAGAAAAAGCACGACGAAGTAAAACGTTTTATATATATTGCGCAAGCGATCACCTCAACCCAGTACATTTCTTTCTCTAAAGTCCAGGGGGCATCTCGTTTTTGTTGCAGACACTGCACCAGCGACTACATCGCCGTTTACGCGGGGCCAACGTCGAGCAGTGCCCTCCTAAAAACGCTCTGCGGCAACCAGACGGCCGGTGTCGTCCACGTCGGGAAGGATCTGCTCGTCGAGTTTCGGTATCTAAGCGACGCTGTCGCGGCACCCGCTATACTTCACCTCCTCCCCCCTCTGCCCCCCCCTCCGCCGGGTACAAGGGACGGAATGTCCGCTAATTGCGCCCCATAACGAATGGCCGACGCGAAGGAACGCGAGCTCTTAGAGTTTGTCTTTGAGCCCGGCCGGCGACTCGGGCTCTCGGCTGAAATTGAAAAATTCTGGAGTGGTTCGACCTTCCCGCCGGGATCGACTCTCCGTCCCTACGAAAAATTGATAAAGTACAAATGCCCGAGACAGACTTAGGATGTTCAACAGGATATTTCGATAAGGATTCTTTCACGGGTGTCCGGTGCATAATTGCTCGGGCGCGCAAATTTTCACTTGTCTCGGTCTGAAAGAGTCAGCCGGCCCCTCTTCCCCTACGCTCGCTTGCAGTCGCTCGGAAAAGTGCCGCTTTAAATTAGCTTACCCAGCGCGGTCCGCGGGAAATAGAATCGCCCGCTGAAAGTAATTTGAGTGAAAGACAGTGCTTTCTCGGGGAAAAAAGGCCGCTCGTCCCCGGCACTTTGAGCGACGCTTTAGCTGGGGGGGGGGGGGGGGAGGGGAGAAAAAAAAGGAGACGCGCGAGCTGCTTTAAAAAATGCACAACCGTCGGGAACTAAGTGAGCGCCGCCGAAAGCTTCTGAAAAAGTAATCGGCAAGCCTCTGGCCCCCCCCCCGAGGAAAATGTGTGGCAAAATTCTTGGCGGGCGAGCCGCCTCGTCGAGGCTGCAGGAGCTGCGCCTGACGCATGCCCGAATGTTCGCAGGTCCGGCGCCGAGGTCGAGCCCTTCGACTACAACGGCTTCGTGGCGAGACTCAAATTCGTGGAGATGACGACCGAAGCACCCACCACCACCACCGTCGAGAGCACCAGCAAGCCGCGTAAGAAAACTTTTACGAGATCTACTTTTTCTTTGTCTGCCTGTCGTTTCTCTCTCTCTCTCTTTCTCTCTCTCTCTCTCCCTCTTTCTCTTCCATAATAGATAAAAGTGAAAACTAAAAATAGACAATCTTACTGATTTTATATTCTGAAAAAGACTCTATCGTTCCTTAGATTTTTATAAAGAAAAAGGCTTTATATCGGTCTTTAGGAAACAATATTTCCCGAATTATAGAAATTTCCCAGCCACTCGGGATTAGCCAGTATATAAATTTCAATATGATTTTTATAACTCATTCATATTAATTTTTATTTATTTTATTTTATTTTACACCATTATACGGGCTAAAAGCCCATTACAAAAGCAAATAATAAACATTAAAATTAAC